>LOJH01045024.1:0-13673 GCA_001685095.1 Ellobius talpinus | reverse complement strand
TCCTTCCTTCCTTCCTTCCTTCCTTCCTTCCTTCTTGATGTGTTTAAAACTTATTTTTCCACAAACTCAGAGAATTCTTATAAGCTCCTGGGAGTTGACTTGGATTCATCTTGAACAGCACCTTGTCAGATCCAAAGGAAGCTGAATAGTTCCATGGAGTTTGGAAAGTGTTGAGTCAACCAGCTACTCTAACAGGTAACCAGCATCCCTGTTCACTCAGGTCCCTCCAAGATTCCTACAAAGCCTGCCAGGTCAGCAGGAAGCAGTCTTGAGAAACGGGTGCCCTCATTTTCCATCTCCAGTTGACATCCCTAACTCACTTTTTATACTAAACAAAAGGGAAGAATGTTAGTATTTCCTGCACCACCTAGGCACCCCAGTGTTCTATGGCCATGCACACATTGTCTGTACACAGGCGAATACCTAGCCAGCCCCAGGGTCTTAAGGCCGCACATGCATTGTCAGTATTCAGACAAATATTTAGTCAGACTAGGGGCCTATTGCCATAGTAATCTCTGTGCATGCGCTGCGTGACTGCACAAGTCTCTGTACACATGTGCTAAGGCCCCTTTAAAAGCAAGCTCAGCCCATCCCCTGCTCTCTCTTTCCTCCCACTTCCCTTTCTGAGCCAGGCTTCCAGGACCCCCTCAATAAATTTCTGCATGGGTTTGTTGTTCATTGTGATTCATTCTCACTGCTGATACACTACAACAGCAATAGCAAGATTAAGATTTCAGAGAAATGAGAATATCAGCATGTTTCTTTGAGAACAATAGAGGCAAGATTTTGCTATGAGCTGTTTATAAAATAGTAAGTTTTAGCGAAAACTTCATTTTCCTGTGGATATTTAAAGTTTTCATATGATTTAACTTTAAAATGATACTTATCTGTAATTCATAAAATCTTAATAGAATTTATTTGATGACATTATCTGTATAGAGGCTCATTATATGTATAAGTTATACTGTGTATCATATAATCAAAATACTGTCTTGAATTATGGTGAAAGAACTTGCCTCCTGAATGTGGTCATTTGTGAACTGCTCAGAGCTGTCATTCAATATTCAGTTTTTAAGGCTTCACAAAGCTCAGTAGAATTTAGCTCACTCATTTAAACTTTAATCATGGCAAAGAAATACATAGATAATGACTTATTGCTTAAGAATAGAACCATGAAGTGACATGAATAATATTCATATCTCTGTAGAAATATGAGTATTTACAAAGTTATTATATATAATTCACTCCATGTCAGTATTCAATAGAGTTTTCAGCACTGTAATATTAAGATTATTTGTATTGCCGCCTCACACTCAACGAGTTGATTCTCTCGGTTCACTGCCGACAGAGATTCTGTAATGTTCTTGTCATCCAATTTCCTTTGCAGATGAATATCAATATTGAAAATTTTATATTTAGCAAAATATCTTCATTAAACAGTTTCTGTATCATATCAACCTTGATGTTTTAAGGTGGATTTCAAATAAATAAAACATATTTAAATGAAAATTTTTAAGATTCAAAAGTTTCCTGGATAAATTCTTTGTTATGTAGATGTTTTCGGGGAAAAACCACAGATTTATAACTATCAAGAAAGACATTGAAAGGTACCCATGTCCTGGAAGATCTCGCTCCTGCTTAGGCTGTGCCAACAAAAAAGGGTAATCGACAAGCCAAGACTACTTTTAAGCAGACCCAGGGGCCGACTCATATAAATTTCTGCAAACAAAAGGGGAAAAAAAGTCTGTTGAAAGCTAGTGAAAGTTTCTGTAAGGACAGATCTACTCTAACAGCTACTACTAATTTAGGACGTCAAGGAAAAGTGAAGAAAAATCCTTTTTATTCAACTCACGTTAAACATACTGGAGTGACTAAACACCACCATTTCTCTAGAAAACCCAAGTATGTACCTGAAATTAATTCCCCATGTAGTTATTAGTAATCCTGCCCTTAAAAGCATCCCAGTTAGGGTGATAAATTATATGGCCACATGAAATCTATAGGCCTAAATCTTTAGACATTTTACCACTGTTAAGAGAAATTACTCCCCAAACTGACAAGAATGGCAGCGTTTGAAAATTTTTTGCTGTTCTGATGAAAATAAAATGTCATGAGTTTGATGACAAAACTTTTAAGAACTGGTCTCTTGAATAACTACACTGTTTGGTTTAGTTTTTTACAGTTTCATTAAATTGGTAGACTATCCTTTGGCAGTAAAGTGATGTATCTAATTTCAGAACTAAATCTCTTGAGAACCTTAAGCTAACAATCCCAATATAAGCAGATTATCAACTATTTAAATTTTATTTTAAGGATTTGTTCTTAATGGAAATTTCTTTCTCAGGATTTCAAAATTGTAGAGGAGACTGAATTGGGAGACATTTGCTTACTAAATACTAATCAGAGGAAGAATTACAAACCTCTGTACTCAAACAAAGTTTACTTACCATTTACAATTTTGTTTTGATATATTCCATTGTCATTTATTAATGTGCTGAATATACTATGACAACACTTTTTGGATTAATATCCTTAGCAATGTAACTGAAATGTGTAGATTCATTGTTCTTTTATATCTTTATTATGCTTTAATATTGCTATAGTTTTTTGAAAAATGCATATACAAGATTCAGAGACTTTTCCATTTGCACAAGAGTCAATATGGTGATAAAAATACCAAATGCTGTCATTATCACTATCATCATCAACAGCAACAATAATGATAACAGTAGCAGTCAAAGCTTTGGTAAGAGCCAGACTCAGTATTCAAACTAAATATTGTAAAACAGAGTTACATAAAAGAGATATTTTCATGAAGAAGAAAGGTGTCCTTAGGTGTAAGGAAAATACAAAGATAATAGAATACTCTTTAAATATCAACTTAAGTGTTTTGGCCACTAAAATCACTTTCCAATTTTTATCTGGTATGTAATGTTTTGCAAAGTTAACAGGACAGAGTAATCTATTGAGTTTGCCAAGATAGCTTCAACCCTACAAGGAAGAGAACCTCAAGAAAGATACAATGGGGCTCACCTGAAGGAAATGTAAGAGCCATGATGAGTAAGTTTCTTAATACTTGAGAGGCTTCCGCAAAAGACAAAATTTGTATGAGCTCATTTAATCTATACAACAGTATGAACTAGTGTGCTTTCACCTAGTTTCTTACCTGAAAACCGTTAAAATGTCAATAAATATATGTAGTCTAATACATGACACATTTTTTGTCTGTTTCACATCCTGATCAAGCTCCTCAACACATGATTCTTCTATCTTCATATTTAATTACTTTTCCAATAGAATATTTCTAGAAAACATAACCAATGTACAAATAAAAATAGGTAAGCACATAAATATGCTGTCCAAAAATGACTAATATTGATATTTAACATAAACTGGAGTTGGAGAGTGGGTTCGGCATTAGCACAGAATGCTTTTCCAAAAGACTTGAGTTTTTATTTCAGTACTCACACAGTAGCTCACAACAATCTTTACCTCTAAGTCTAGGAGATTGGATGTTCATTTCTGAACACTATACATGTGTGATTCAGACATACAGACACACAATACATATATTAAAAGCAAATACAAAGCATATAAATATATATAAATTTAAAATGGAAAAAGTCTATGAGTAATTTTAACTAAAAGAAGGCAATGAGTTTGGGTCAACCTTGAATTTTTATTACTTGTTTGAATTAGTTTTCCCATTACAGAGTAAACAACTAAAGAACAATCATACAATCAGCCAAATTCAGAGTTGGTAGACAGACAACAGATCAGTATGACTCGGGGATTTTTTATAAGAAACCAAAGGAAAAGATGTATCTCTACCAATCTATTTAAAGTAATCAAGTCTTAAGAAGTAATGCACATTAAATGACTTCCATCTCCAATAATGGGAATTAATCTGGAGAAATTAAAACCAACAAGAAACCTCATTTCTTTAGGAATATGAGGGGAAACAAATATCTTTGAATCCCAATCACCCCAAATTCTCAAATGATTTAAATTTTATTAATGGGCTAAGAATGCTTGTTGCAAGTATAACCATAACAAAAGAGGACTGCAGTAATAATTTTCCTTTTTAAAATTAATAATTTGTTTATAATTTCATACATATAATATTGTTTAATCAATATTCCTTCCTACTATATCCTCTTCCTTAAAAGTTTTATTCATGTGTATGTGTGTCCACTTCTCTATATGTTATCCACATGAATAGGTAATACCTTAGAGACTAGAGGAGGGATCCAGAATCTTTGAAGTTGGAGTTAGAGACGGTTGTCAACCATAGGGTCTGTATTCTTAGAACAGAAACCTGTTACTAGGCAAAAGTAGCAAATGTTCTTAATTCTGAGAATTCTGAGTCATCTCTCTACTTTGTGATTTTTTCTGTTATATCCTGTCCAATCATAATCAATTCTTTTCTTCTAGACCATTTTTTTTTGATTAATCACTGATACCTCTAAGATGTGCCCTGGTTGTAATACCACCAGCGATATATGGTCTATAGCTAACTGTCCCTTGCCTTTATATTTTTTTAAATTGTTTATTTATTTATTGGTGAGGGGGGAATGATGTGGTATTTCCATCTGTATGCTGTGATTATCATTAATGAATAGACAAACTTCTTTGGACCTATAGCAGGGCAGAACTTAGGTAGGCAGAGAAGATGGAACTGAATGCTGGGAGGTTGAGGGGAAGAGTCAGAGAGATGCCATGGAGCCACCCGAGATAGACATACTGAAACTTTAGGCCATAAGCCACTGTCATGTGGTGATACACAGATTAATAGAAATGGGTTAAATTAATATGTAAGAGATTAGCCAATAAGAAGCTAGAGCTAATGGGCCAAGCAGTGATTTAATTAAAGCAGTTTCTGTGTAACTATTTCAGGGCTAAGCAACCAGGAACAAACATGCAGCCTTTGTACAACATGGGAAGACCATGTGGTGGCATATGTTTGAGAATCAGAAGACAATTTGCATGGGCCAAGTCAATCTTTCACCAAGTAGGTCTTGGGGCTTGATCTCAGATCCTCAGATTTTGCAGTAGCTGTTATTACCCACTGAGCAGTCTCATTGGCCCTGCTTTTGCCATTTTAGCACATCTTTAAAAACAAACGAACAAATAGAAACAAAGTTATACCTCCCCTCTAAATATGTTTGTCTATGCACCCAATAAATATAAACTGGTCTCTCTCTCTCTCTCTCTCTCTCTATATATATATATATATATATATATATCCATTCCATTTGTAAATGTATGCTAAGTATTATTGAATATCTTTACTAGAATTTTATGTATTTAACCTTTATTTACATCAAAATTTGATAGAAGTATCTATTTATACATGAGTGACTATCAAAAAGATATATGATAAATTGTATAATTCAATTTAATAGTAATTATACTTTTTGGATTAAAGATATAAGTTCATTTACTCTCACTTCAGGACCATTTTTCCCTAACATACTATGTTTTGCCTTTATAAATTGTACTTTTCTAAATGTGATCTCTGTCAAATATAGAAAAAATAATTTTTAAGATAATGTATTATATCACACACAAATATATGTAACATATTGTGAAGTACATGCATTTAAAATTTTGAAGAAAAAAATTTAACTGGTAATTGCTTCACATGACTAAAGTCATGCTTTTCAAAATTTTGATGCACCCTAACTTCTTCTGACTCTTCAGTGTGTGTTGAGAAGTTTTAACCTGGTGTTGTGTGGAAATTTCTTAATGTCGGTCAAGAGTTTCTATTAGTTCAATGGCTTTTAAATATAGGAACAAGGGCTTTTGATTCTCAGAGTGCTTTTGGTTTTGTTATATAAGTTGACAACGTCTAGTGCTTTGTATAAAGAAGTATTACTCAATTTTGGCGATGTTGTTTTTGAAGTTTGGTAATTATTCCTTTGTTGGGAGGAAGTACTAAGCATTGTAGGAGTTAGCAGCATTCTTTAGCTCTACTTACTATATATAAGTAGTTCTTTTCTTTACTGCAGCCAAAATGTCTCCAAGTACTTACTAGTGTTCCTCATACACTAAAAGGGGTCTTAATTGGTGACTACTGATATTCAAGTAATTATTGCTTCTTATGAATCCTAAGTTATTGTGGAATTATTTTGAATTTATCCTGTTTGGATTTTATTGTTTTAGTATCTAATGTGTTCTTACATATTGTGGCAGTTTGAATGAGAATGACCCCATATATGTTTATGTGCTTGAAAACTTAGTGCTCAATGGAACTATTTGGTAGGATGAAAAAGTCTGGCATTGTTGATGTATGTGTGTCATTATTGCAGGGGGTGTGTCACTGGATGGTAGGTTTGAGGTTTCAGAAGTCCACACCAGTTCCATTCTATTCTCCCCCTCCCTCCATCTCTTTCTCTCTCTGAATGCTGCTTGCAGATCAGGATGTAAAGTTCTCAACTATTACTCCAACTCCATATCTATCTGCTAACACAATGATGATCATGGATTAAACCCTCCAAAACTGAAAGCAAGCAACCAATTAAGTGCTTTCTCTCAAAAGTTGCCACGGTCATGGTGTTTCCTCACAGCAATAGAGCAACAACTGAGACACATATTATTCATAATTATTTTAGATTTCTTGTTCTGATTATGTAGATGCTTCTGCTGTATCAAGTTAGTTCAATCTTTTCTCTTTATTTTTAAATTATATATGTTTCTTTTAGTGCTATGAGTTTAACTATTTTCTGAGAACATGGAAACAATAAACCAGGGGAAAAACCTATATTAAATAGGTCCTTACTGAGGAAGCAGCAAGGTGTGAGACAAGCATAACTTATTGATTTATTTTTTTATGAGCAAGTCCCTGTACCTAAGCAAACTTGGGATTAAATAGTTGAACTTCCAAATTACTGATAAAGATTTCCTCATTTCCAGTCTCAGACTGAAGAACTACAATGGCTGAAGTGAGAGCTTAGAAGCAGGCATGCTGGGATGTTTTAAATAAAATAGACTACATTAAATCCTACATTTAAACTCTAAGGGGAAGCTGCATTTTGGATTCATGTGGCACAGTCTCCACCTACTAGTTATCAGTACTCACTACTTAACCTCAAATTGACTTGGAAATTTTAGTTTCCTATTCTGTGGCTAGAATTTAATTTTCTACAACAACCAAATTACATATTTTACTATTAAAATGGTAGACTACATTGAGTAGTAGTGGTGTGCTGTATATTAAAATTGTATGTCATTTTATGACTTGGATAAGAGAAAACTTTAAAATTACTGCAAAGTAACAGCAGCATGAATGCCTGGAGCTGGAATATTTAGGTCTTAGTGTCAGGTTGTGCTTAGAAGTGAAAAAGAAACAAGACTTGAGAAGAGTACTTCAGTTGGATGATCGAAATAGAAGCCTCACACTAATAAAAGCAAAACAAAACATAAAAACAATTCAAGTTGATTGAACAGGTTGAAAAAGGTATTCTTAAGGAAGAAGATGAGATCTGAGAGGATAGATTACATAAAAGTAAGAGAAAGATGAGATATTAGAGGCCAGGTACAAACGATAAGCACCATAGCTAAGTGCTCCATAAAAGGCCACTAAAGATGAGTACTGTAAGTATAATTGAGAAATAGAGAACAAGGCCACCAGAAATTTAAGAGAAACACATCAAAATATTCTAAGGAAAGTGAAGTCAGATCACAGATTAAAGCCTTGCAAAAATACTCATTTGGAAAATCGCTACATTAAGTACCCAATCAATAATATTTTTACAAACATGCTGAGAATTAAAATATCTAGACATATTGAATTTTTTGGAGAAAGAGTCATATTATGTATCCACACCTGATATTATAAATTTAAATCTTCCTGTTTTATTCTCCCTTGCACTAGAAATAGAGGCATGTTCTACTGTGCTATCAAATCCCAGGTATATTTGAGAATAGATCTATTATAACCACTGATAAAGCACTTAAGTGATATGGTATATGCTTTTGAGTAGACGTGTCCAAGGTAAAAAAAGACATGGTGAAATTATCAATGAAATAAAAATTTCTCTAGATTAGCTATTGTGTAAAAGGTAAAATGCTTTGTATGAATAAGTATACCACAAATAGTTGATATCAAATGGTAATTTCTGAAGTGTTTAAGAATGTGCAGTTGTTGTTGTGAGAGTAGGTAGAGAAAACAGCTGATGTAACACAAACTCTAGTCAACCACCTTGATATAAGACTTGTGACTAAGAGGGATGTAGACTATGGTCTGACCCTTTTCTCCTTCCCATCTTTCTCTCAGAATCCTAAATAATTTGTTCTTTAAAAGCCTACTTCAATCCATACTAAAAGCTCAACTTTTAGAGAATGTTTCCCGAATCATTCAATCTAAACCTGTCATTTAGGCATGTGCAACATACACACACACATGCACGCACACACACACACACACACACAAAGGGAGAGAGAGAGAAGGAGAAAGAGAGCAACAGCAAAATAATAGTAATCAGCAAAGATTGGACATTGATAGTTTACAACATCAATGGCCTCAATTCCCCAATAAAAGGACACAGACTAGCATAATGGATGCAAAAGAAGCATCCATCCATTTGCTTCATCCAAGAAACACACATTAACATAAAAGTAGATATCCCCTCAAGTAAAAGCCTCGAAAAATATTCCAGAAAATATGGACTAAAGAAGTAAGCTGGTGTAGCCAAATTATTATCTAGCAAAATGCACTTCAAAGCTAATGAGAAGAGATACAGAAGGATACTACACACTCATTAGATAAAACATACACTAAGAGGTCATTGGGATTTTAACCATATGATATTTTCACAGATTTATATCAGGCTTTCAGAGAAGAATCAATTCATTAACGCTAGTAGTCATCAAATTATCCCTCAAAATGGAAACAGAAGAGATATTGTAATTTTTATGATGCCACAGTTACCAATAGCTAAAACACATAAAGAACAACAAATATAATTGCAGACAAATTTCTTTTTAAAACATAGATGGAATCAATAAGATACCTGCAAACTCAAACCAAGCACATATCAAAGAGATCATCTACCTTGATCAAGTAGGTTTCATCCCAGAGATGTAGAATATTCCTTCATTCTGTGAAATATACATCATGTATTTGGATTAGTAATGAATCTGACTGCCCTAAAGCTAGGTTGGATAAGGTTAGAAAGGAGAACTAGTCTAAGAGTATTTTGGGAAGAAGGGCAGAGTATGAGGAGACATAAGTGAGATGTAGATGAAGCAGGAGATGAGCATACCCTGCTAAAAAAAGGTACTGCCTCATGGCAGAGGGTAGATAAGAAATACGGGTTAACTTAAGTTGTAAAAGCTAGTTAGTAATAAGCATAAGCTATCCGCTGAGCATTTATCATTAATAAGAAGTCTCTGTGTGGTTATTTGGGAGTGGCTACTGGGACACAGAGAAACTCTGCCAACACAGATATGAATGGGTGATACATGATACTTGTTTTGATAAATGTTATCCACAATATAAATAAACTGAAACACAAAGATCACATTTTCATCTAATTAGATGTAGGAAAGTTCTTTGACAAAGTGCTACACTCCTTCATGATAAAAGTTCTTGAGAGATAAAGTATACAAGGGCCATACCTAAACACAATAAAAGCAGATCATATTAAACCCATAGTTGATATCTACTTTATGCGGAGAATCAAGTAATCACACTGAAATCAGGAACAGGACAAGGTTGTCCATTTTCCCCATACCTGTTCAATAGAGAGAGTACTTAAAGTCTAAACTAGAGCAATACAAAAACTAAAGGAGATCAAAGGGGTACAAATTGGAAAAGGAGAATTCAGTGTCTTAATTTGCAGTTAATATGAGTTAATATTTGAATTAATATGAGAGTTATACATAATTCCACTCCTATAATCATAAAATTTTTTTTAACAAAGTACCTAGAAAAAAATTAGCTGACAATTTCAATAGCAATCCCATATACAAATGGCAAATGGAAAAAGAAACTGAGAAAGAAACCAGGGAAACAATATCTTCCACAATAAATTTAAGTTGTGTGAAGTAACTTGGAGTGATGGCCAAATTAGATGTCTGTATGTAGAAAAATGCAAGTAAATTCACACTTACTACCCTGCACAAAATTCAACTCTTAATGGATGAAACATCTCAACATAAACCCGATGTACTAAATCTGATAAATTAGACTCTAATAAATGGTTTTGAAATTATTGACAGAGTTAATATGTGATGTATTTCTGTTTGCTCTGAATGTATGTTTCTCTCATTGATTAATAAATAAAGCTGTTTTGGATTATGACAAGGTAGGGTAGAGTCAGATGGGAAATCCAAGCAGAGATACAGGAAAAGGGTGGAGTCTGCAAGATGCCAGCAGTCACTCAAGGAGCAACATGCCAGAGTACCAATGATAAGTCACAGGTCACATGGCAATATATACATTAATAGGAATCAGTTAATTTAAGATGTAAGAGTTACCTACTAACAATCCTGAGCCATCAGCCAAACATTTATAACTAATATTAAGCCTCAAAATGGTTATTCTGGAATTGGTCAGTGAGAAAGAAACCTCCAGTTACACAGAGGAAAAGACTTCCTTAAGAGAACCCCAATAGCATAGGCAATAAGATCAATGGTTAATAAATGGTACCTTGTGAAATTGAAAAGCTTCTGTGAGACAAAGGACATCATTATCCAGACAGAATGGCAACCTAAGTAATGGGAAAAAGTTTTTACTAGCTCCACATGCAATAGTGGACTAAGATCAATAACCTAGATATAAATAATGCAAATAATGTAATTTTTTTAAAAAAGGAGTAGATATCTAAACAGAGAGAGAAATTCCCAGGAATCCAAAAAGATGAGCCCAGCTAAGACTCTAAGTAACAGTGGAGAAGACACCTAAACTTGTTGAGGAAGGCTGCTTGTTGGTTCCCAGCCACCTGGCTAGCTTAGACCCATTAGCTCTAGCTTCTTATTGACCTACTCTTCCATATTAATTTAACCCATTTCTAATAATCTGTATATCACCATGAGGGCGTGGCCTACCATTTTTATGTGCCTTTTTTACTCCTTTTAATCTATGACTATAAATACTCTGTCTCTTTAAAGACTTTACTCTTTTTTTTAAAAACCATTAACTTTATTTTATGACTCTCTATACTCATTTTTTTCTCTCTTCCAATCCTATGTACACTTGTCCAGCACTATGACTCATCTAGATTAGTTTTTATTGCATATCTGCAATTCTTTACTGCCTAGGAGTGCTTTTTAAAATGCTAAGTGCGTCTTAAAACTTAACTGTGCTATTACTATGGTATATACGGTACTATCAGCGTGGTGGAGCTGCTTGCCTTTGAGAGTCATGTACACTGCCCCATTCTCAGGCACACAGCCAGACCCTGTCACCATTAAGCAAACTGCAGCAATCTGCTCACAAATCCTATTGAAATGGTCTGTAGCTGAACCTCCTGTCTAGAAGATGAACAATGTATATCTCCTGTCTGAAACTTTCCTTCACCTTAGTGCTTATGTCTTCTTCTATTCAACAGATGCTCACTGAGTTATAGAAATGCAGCTCCATTGTACAGTCTTTTGGGTGCCAAGAAAGAAGTTATTTGAAAAGTGTTTGACAAATGTATTCATTTTCATCTGGGAAAATCAGAACGGTGTATAGATAAAAAAATCCATGTTCATATATTCAATGTCATAAAAATATGATAAGAGATATCTTTGCATGTGTGCATGACAGGATTAAATGAAAATCACATTATATAATACATTGGGGGCATGTCAGAAACAACTCAGCAGTTACAAACTAATCTGAAAATTCTATGTGATATGTCAGAACAAAGAATAGCTGTGATGCCCACATAGTGTCATATATTGAACTAAGGGATTCCTCCAACCCATTTCCGATTTAGGATCCTTTTACTAACAAAATGAGAGCTGCTTCATTGCCATATTTTCAGCAGCAAAGGTGAAGAGGGAGCCATAATTCTTCAATATTTTTCATTATTCTTTTTGTCCTTTTCTGTTACTTTTAGGACAGATAAACATAAAATTTACTCCTTTTTGGTGATAAGTGCTTCTATTTTAATATAAATATGTGCCTGTGAAATAAACATAAAAATAAGACAATAAGATGAAAGAGGCATAAATAAAATTTGCCAGGAAAAGCATGAAGTAGTTGTCCATAATTGAATTCAAATTACACAAGAGAAAAAATGATAAATCCTAAAATATCACACGGTGGAGTTTATAATAACTTGTATCAGACTTTTGGTCATCTTCCTGGGTGTTTTTTCCATCTCATCTATGATTATTAAAGCCTTCCATGCAAACTGACATATTTAAAATCCTACCTAGTTACACTTCAGCTTTCACCAGTTTAGACAGGTAAAAGAAATTCCCTTGTAAAGATTTTACTAGCTGTAATTTACTATTCTTTTTTAACCCAAAACAAGCATTTCTACTTGTTATCTATTCTTTTTAGTGCAAGCAGAAATTTTCTTCCATATCTCTGAACAAGGTTGTCTTATGATTTCTATTACTGTGATAAAACGCTGTGACCATAAGCAAGTTGGAGAGGAAAGTATTCCTTTTATTCCCACTTTCACGAGACAGTCTGTCAGTGAGGAATTTCAGGGCAGGAACTGGAGACAGAAACGGGAGCAGAGGTCCTGAAGTACTGCTCCTTACTAACTTGTTCCCTAGGACTTGTTCAGCTGGCTTTCTTTTAAAAGCGAGAACCTTTTAACCCTGAAGGCACTACATACAATGGGCTGGACCTTTCCACAGCAGTCTTTAATTAAGAAAATACATCTAAAGGATTGAGTTATACCTAAATGAGTTGTGGGCTAAAGTGGGTCCCAGGGGAGTGCCCAAGCAAGCCAGGCTATGAAAAGACAATAGGTTACCCTCTACAAACTGATCCCATTGCTGATTACAACACCTAAGCAGCTAATTGAAAATGGAGAAGTCAAGCTGATACTGGTACCTATAGAGCTTTCACTCCTACAAGCTTGTGTCTTTGGTACTAGATGACACACTGCATGCTGTCAAAAGAGAAACATAAACACCAATCCAGCAACAAACTCTTTTGCTTACAGTGCTGTCCTTTCCTCAAGATGCTAGGGCATTGATGATACAAAGCTTGTGCAAGTAACCAACCAATAACGGATTTGACCTAAGACCCACTGCAGGAGGTGTAACCCATACCTGACACTGCAGCCTGAACAAAAATTGAGACTAGATAGCCCAGGGAGCTAGGGTAAACTACTGCTCTAAAATAAAAACAAAGAACAAAAAGCAGTTAAAAAAGAAGACTCCTAATGATATTCTGGTAAAATCATAGACAAGTGCTTTGTTCATCCGTTATCAGAGAAGCTTTCTCCTGCAGCAGGTGGGAACAAATAAAGATATCTCTAGCCAGACATTACATAGAGAGTAAGAAAGCTTGAAATATCCATTCCTAAAATGGGTGCCTCCATCAAATCCCTCCCCTCAGAACTCAGAAAATTACATAAAAGAGGAGATACAGAGTATAAGAGTCACAGGGCAGACAGAACACCATGGGGAAAAAAAAGCTCTATACATTAACAAAATATAGAACAGACTGTCTCTATCTCCATCCATCGCCAGCTGAAGGTTCTATGGTGATATGCAAG
>LOJH01045023.1:0-13673 GCA_001685095.1 Ellobius talpinus | reverse complement strand
GCCGTGCGGGAGCCGGGCGGGACGAAAAGCAGGCCTGTGCCCCCCATCATTACAGCTGGAAAAAAAGGAGTGTTATAAAACAAGGAGAAATGGAAGCTGCCTTCAGAATCCCTTTTTCTTTTGAGAGAAAGCCTCTGGAGTCGTACACTAATGTCCTAAAAGAGACATAAATCTTTTTGGGTTTTGAAAAGAAAAAAAACATTTCAGGAAAACATTGCCAGAGGCAGACTTATGAATATGTCTAATACAACCTTGGCAAGAAATAATTGCATGGCTTACTGAGGAAAGAGGGAGGTGAGAACAGCAGAACTGCATCTAATCTTCTCTCTGTGCACATGTTTCTTCTTTACTGATGACAACTTCTGGTCACACCTCCTACCACCTGTCAGTAAGCATATCATTTTACAGGAATGTTACTTTGTCTGGCATGATTTGTATGTATGTGTTTTGTGTGTACGTATACCACCCGCAAATTACATAAACCTCATACTATTGCAAAGCACTCACATTTAATTTTATTCAAAAAGTGGTGCTTAGGCAAGCATGCGATTCACAGGAAATATTCATGAGATACTTAACCCTCTGAAGAATACTCCAGAAAAAGATACACCGTAAGGATATGAGCTGACTCTTGGCTGGAGAGGCAGGAAAGAAGTGTTTATTAGATGCCGCTGTGAAGAAATTGGGTCATCAGCAGCTGAAACCAACTCCTCAGAGGGACTAAACTTGTTTTTATCAGTTTCCGTCGCTCATCAAAATCCTTTATTCTCACTCATGAACACTCACCATGGTACTTTAAGTGTAGCAACTTCTGTAAAGTTAGCTACACAAAATGACTTTCCTAGTTAATTTTTAGGCATTGATTTGCAAACCTTTTCTGGCTAGATGAGTACTCTTTTTATCATATTCAGTCTCTGAATGGGGTTTTTGTCCACATGTGGACCTGCTAAAGCTTTTGATGTTATTTACAATGTCTGTTTACTCACACAATTGCTAAGTTTGAGTGACACTTTTTCCAAATTTAGTAATGGACATTAGATAGATTTTGTTGAGTGCATCAGAAAGGTGAGGTATGGCTTGGAACTCCTAGCAAGAAAGAGACATAGATTGATGGCAAGTGATAGGTTAGATAGATGATAGATAAATAGGTGATAGATAATAGACATGAATAGATAGTTTATAGTTAGAGATCTATCTCCTCCAGAAATTAATTTTTATTGTAATTTTTATTATTTTAATTCTCTTTCTCTGCGTGTGTGTATGTGTGTGTGTGTGTGTGTGTGTGTGATACATGGTTGTAGGTATAAATTTTGTCTTTGCCATAAGATTTTGTAGGTAGCCCAAGCTTGAAGGTGATGTTGCAGTTTGTTTGGTAAAGGCCATTTTAGTATTAGACGCCTTCATGTACAAATATATACATTATGAACTGTTCTCATTCAGAATTACCACGATAAATTTGAGAAAAAAAATGAGCACAGAAGAAAAAAAATACTTGATTTTTGGTTAAAGATTTTGAGTGTTTAAAAGTGGAGCAAAGTAGGTCAGAACTGCTAAAGACAAAGGATTTATGCTATGAACAACAAGAAATATTCTTGAAAGTTATCTTAGGATGTCTATTACCATGAAAAGACAACATGACCATGGAAATTCTTATAAAGGAAAACATTTAATTGGGGTTCAGAGGTTTAGTCCTTTATAGTCATGGCAGGAAGCATGGAAGTGCGCAGGCAGAAATGGTGCTGGAGAAGGAACTGAGAGTCCTACACCTTAATCTGCAGGCTTCAGAAAAAAACTGAGACACTAGAACTTGCTTGAGTTTCTGAAACCTCAAAGCCCTCCCTCAGAGACACACCTCCAACAAGTCATCACATATTCCAGCAAGAGTTCGCCTCTTATTATGCCGCTCTTTATGGACCGACCAGTCATTCACACACATGAATCTATGGGAGCCATACCTATTCACACCACAGCTATCATAGCTCCACACAGTCTGTTTTTAGTGTTTTGGGAAAACACTACAGTACTGTAGTAAGTCCAATACCTAACCTCCCACAAACACCTCTCAGCTCTCAGTAGATGTCTCCATGATCCAATAATAATTAGGTTTTTGAACCCAACAGTTCTTATATTTTTGCATAATAATAATTATTATTATCAGCAGTAGCAGTATTGGTGATTAAACCTAGGGTTTTACACACTCACAGCACTAAATTATAATAGCCTAAAAAGAAAGACATTTTAGATTAATCATATTTGATCATTCCTTCTTGTAAACATACAAAAATATCACCTTATACCCAATATGTATATTGGTTATCAGTTATTAATTAAAATTAGAATATTGGTAAAATCGTTCTGGGATATGGTGAGATAAGAGGAAAATCTAATATCCAGTAAAATGACTATGGTTGTCAACAACTAATGACTATTTTAATATGGCTAGCAGAGAAGAATTTTTTTAAAATGTCTAAACATAAATGGAAAATTTCTGAAATTACACATTATGTTCATGTATTAAAATTTCAGAAAATTGCTATGTATGACTTCAAAATAAAAAGTAAAAATGAAAGAAATTGATGGGTGTAAATAAAAAAATCCCCATTTTTTTGGCTGCCCATAGAACAGTGATGAAATAATGCTTCAGTATAGTCTAAATGCAGTGGAATCCATGTAAAAAGTTCCTCTGTAATCCATTTACTGGAAAATAGTAGTTCAACAATAAATTCTGAATTAGTAGATTTTTATGAAATAACATAGTATGAAAATATAGAAAAATTTTCATAGACAAATCCTCTAAATGTAATTATGTATGCTTTTGAATCTCAAAAGATGTGCTTTTAATAGGTGTGTTATATATACTGTTTCTCTGCCTTTCTTTTCTAGTGTGTAAAGGAAATGCTACACACATTTGTGGATATTATTTTTTATAAAAGGAAATAAGCAGGTAAAATACATAGCCAAGCTCCTGGCTCAATGTAAGTGATCAAACAATGGCAGAGCACAGAATCAGGCTGCTCATAGACAGGAAAGAATTTTATCAAACAAATATGTAACGAGAATTGTCAGTAGGAAACACAATTGTGATAGATAGTTTTGACTTAATATGCCATCAACTGGAAACAAAGGTTCTCTCAGGTTTAAAGACTAGGAATGCTCATTTTATCTAGCTTTAGTGAGGGACTGGTATGTAGATGTTGAGGGGAGAGAGTCGGTAACAGCTTTGGCTTTGCAAATGAAGAGCTGAGGACAACTAAGTATGGCTGCACATGCCTGTAACAAGAGCATTAGCAGATGATGATAGAAGGATTTTTTTATTGATTTTTATTGAGTTCTATATTTTTCTCTGGAGAGTTCACTGGAGAGTCAACCCTGCTGAAATAGCAAGTTTCCAGTCCTGTAAGAGACCATGTCACAAGGGAGAAATATGGAGAACAAGAGAGGAGGACATCCAAAGGTCTCTGGTTTAGATGTATGTGCATCAGTGAATACAGCACACAAACACACACACACACACACACACACGTAAGTGCATGCACAGACCATAGTACTATTGTCAAAATGTACTATTAGAAGAAATGTAATTTTATTGTTTTTTTTTCACACCATAAGTAGATACCTCTAGAACTTTATGGGGAAGAGACATCATCCTGTAGAATAATGGGATCATCTATGTTATATTTATTACATTAAAAATGCCTTAATTCCCCCTAGCTATTAAAAATAATTAATTGTATAGCTTATATTGAAAAAAACAAAATCAATTATTTCTTTGTTCCTCTGCATTGTTATTAATAAAATTCAGTTCATGAAAAGAAAAAGACCAGATGGCCGTGGTTGTGCACTCTTTCAATCCCAGCACTCAGGAGGTGGAGGCAGGTGGAGCTCTATGAATTTGAGGCCAGCCTGGTCTACAACGTGAGCACCAGGACAGCCAGGGTTACACAGAAAAACCCAATCTCAAAAAAGGGGGGGAGAAAAGAAAATCACTATTGTCTTGAGGATTAAGAGTAAACATCTGAAGTCAGAAATAGCGCAATACTGCTTTTTCTGATTGGAGTCTGGGGTTTTTATAGAAGGTCTCATACCCAAGGCTGGTCTGGAGCTTACTATAGTAGACAGTTGTCTTAACTTATTGATCCTCCTGCCTCCACATTTTGAGAGCTGAGATTACAAGGCTGTACCATCACAGTCAACAATTTTTGATAATGTTTGCTAGGGATTACTCTAGTGCCTGTGTCATAAAGTTTAACTGCTTTGCCTGTTCATAATATAAGGTACTCTCATCTAGGAGGCTATCCCATGGAGGCTAGACTCTTCCAACAAGGAAAATAATGTGATTTCTTAATGGGGAGGGGCCTCCAACTGGAGTGGAGCAGGAAGTCCAATGCAAATGGAGAAAGAGAGTCAAGAGGTGAAGGACAAATAACACCAAGGTTATTTGATAAAGACTCAAAAAATCATATTATTTTATATTTACCTAAAATTATACACTGTCGTGGGATAATCTTTGTATATACTATGAAGATACGTCTTTTCAAAGGCACATTCTGATTAGATTTAAAAAGAACATAAGGAGGCAGGAGAGGATAGGCAGGGATTTGTGGGGAAGAGAGGAATAGGAGGAGGAAGCTAGATGCATGGATTTCACCAGCAGACTTAGTAAGTCAGATGTGCCATGCTAAGGAGAGGTAACTGGGCCACATGGCAGAAAGTCAATTGATAGAGGCTAATTTAAGTTATAAGAACTAGTTAAAAAACAAGCCTAAACTAAAGGCCAAGCTTTTATAATTAATAATGTCTCCGTGTTGTTATTTAGGGGCTGGGAGTCTCAAAGAAAGTCCAACAAAAGCCCAATTACAATACACAATACATATAAAATACATATAAGTCTATGTACACACACACACACACCCATACCTTAAGAGAAGTTAACACACTTGGACTGTGAGTGCTCCATGCAAGAATTGTGACTAATAAAACCCCATTACCAAGCAGGAGAAACCTTCTTTCAAATGGTTGCTTAGGGTAATCCAAGTGACTTCGAAAACAGTATCCATTATTGATGAAGCCCTTCATTGCTTCTCAGGGTTGAGCCTTGGCCCCTATTTCTAGACACTGCTCACTTAGGACACAGGTCCACTGACTTGAGCTTAACCTGACCTGAAAGTCATTTAACTGCAGTCTAGCTTCTATAGTTCTAGAAAATATGGTGCAAGTTACAGAACTTAAATAGCTCTATCTGTGAACTACAAAAACTGCAGCACAGTAAGATATCCATAAAGGGGCAATAAGTGGCACTCACATGTTGGTGGGGCCAACAGCTGAATAATTGGACTTAAAGCCCTCTCCATAGGAGGGAAATCAAGCTGGTCACTAGAAACTGAGCCAGCTTCCCAGGGCAAGTGACTCTTTAGCGTCTATAGTATAGATCCTAGAAAAGAAGGTAGATTGTCATAACTCCAATCTAAGTCAGCCTTATAGCCACAGATATGTGTAGCTACCACCCTTCATCAAAGAAGCCTTTCTCCACGGCAAATGGACACCATCACAGAAACCCACAACAGGATACAATTCAGTGATTGACAGATCTCAGAAGCCAAGCCCACGTAGATGTACTTCTACAGCAAAACTTCTGAGTCTATGGTTCAGAGAACAACTTAGAAAATGTTTAGAAAGATTCTGAGTCAGAATATGAAGGGGTCTTCTGTGAAGTAGTTTCTTCTAGAAATGGCTACATAAACAAAACTGGAACAATGGTAATATCAGTGGGTACATTAACATGGAGGGGGTGTCTCAGTCTCAGACAAGGAAAATTAATAACTAATAGAAGGATAATAATGAACTGAACTCTCCTAGGGATAAGCCCCCTTACTGCTGTGCAACACAGTATGATCTGCCTTGAAACCATATAGATGCCAACAGCAAAGACTGTATCAGTAGGTTGTTTTATATATGTATCTGTGTATACACGTACAGGTATACAGGGGTGTGTGTGTGCGTGTGTGTGTGTGTGTGTAGCAATAATAATCAAGGAAAAAGAGGTCAGCTTGAGAAGGGGAGGATGTGGGAGGATATGAGGGGTTCAAGAGCGGGGTAGCTAGGAGAGGCAGGAGAGAGGAAAAGTGGAGAAGAAGCGATGTAATTCTATCAACTAAAACACATTGGAAGAAAAACAGTAAAGCATATAATTCTTTTCTGTACTCATTTTTACCTTGCGAATATTTTTATACTTTGCTTGTTCAGCTTCACACATCAAGTTCCATCATAAAATGACTATTATTGTGAAATGATTTATACAACTATACAGGAATATAATGAGGCTTACAATGGAATATTATTGTAATGCAATTACTGTATATTTATAGAATAAGATTCTAAATTTGTCCTGATGTAGGGGTTGAAAACAACAAAAGGACTTTCTGACATTACAATAAGAAAAAAATGATAACAAAAATGCCAAATATCATCTTAAGTAATAACCCAGTCAATACTGATAAATGCATAGATGCAAAATAAATCCCAAGGTTTATTCTTTTCCCATCCTGTTTCTACTGTTTACCCAGGTAGCTGGGCTCCACTGGACCTCTAGTGGCGATGGCTCAGGTTATAGATTCTTCCACTCTGCGAGTATAAAAAGCAATCTTATTTCAGAAGCACTTAAGTGAAACATTTTCCTGTAAATGCCAAACTCCAGAAATATATTTTTAAATCTTCGTGTGGGAAGCAAGTAGAATTTTCCTCAGCCAATGTGGGGTTTCTTCTTGTACCCCTCAATAAAAGATATGTCAAGGGAAGATGACAAATTGGGATCGCACATGGTACTTCATAATAACTCCATACTTGTGCCACGTTGAATTTTGCAAAAGGTTGCGGATGACTCACAGCCCAAAGTTCTGCAAGACTTGCCTTGGAGATTGCTACTGCACCTTAATTTTTCACAGAGCCCCTCTTCAGGAAGCCCTTCTCGCTGGAGCTCTGACATCTTCTTCAAGGGGCCCTACCCAGTTACCTCAATGCTATAGAGATACACTGAAACCAAGGTTTCACACTAAAGAGCATGCACTGTTGCCTTTGTCATTGGTCCCCTCTTATCAAGTTTTTTTTCCAGATTTCTTGGATAGTGAATAAACCCTCCTAATCCCAACATTAAGTGAAATTATATAAAACATATTTCTCACAATCTACTGTTTATCATTGGTTCTTAGCCACAGAAAACAGCGTTTTCTAGGGAAGATGTCTGAAGGGAGAAAGCATCACAAGAGGGAGACTGTCACATCTCTCCTGGTGCTACTGTAAATCTTGAACTAATTTTCATGAGCCGGTACCCAGTCATCCTCTAATAACCAGTAACATTCATAAGATTTCCCAGCTGCAGTTTTAAACAAGAAACAAAACTAAATACTGTGTAATAAATGCAACCCTTGGTCATAGGCCAACACAAAACAGTATTTAATCAATTTCACTTCTAACTAAACAATTATGTGCAAGGCCTGAAAACTGTGTTGTCAGAGAGGAATGAAAAAGGCGACAGTGATGTACTGTGATGTACTCTCTCTGATGTACTGTGCCCAAACAAGGGCACCTGCATGGACAGTATTGCCTCACAATGGGTAGTTTTCAATGAGAAGGAAGTGAGGGAGAGGAGAGACATAGAGAGAGGAAGAAAAGCAGGGATGGAGAGTCGAGACAGAGGTAAGGAAAAAGGTACCATTTTTTTCTTTTTGTGCATCACATTTTCAGGCATGATACTATCTTAATTATGGCAAGTAAAAAGTATTTCTTTCTGTTAATTTAGAGATGCTAAGATTGATATTTTCATTTTCCTCTTCATTTTATGTAGAGACATAGAGTTTGATTATCAACATTAAAGAACCTCCTGCCTGTAAAACTCAAAAACAACTGTCATTTAACTCTTTGAACACCTTTCCACTATTGCTTGCATGCACTGAAAAGCTTTGATAATTGTTTTCTATCATTATAAAGCCAAATATCACTTAACACCTGTAGAAAAATATAACTACCTGTGCATACAAACATCCATGCATGTTTGAAATTCACTGTACTTTGGATATCTGATATTTACCTCAGCACTCAGATCATTACATAACCGAGAATGTTACTCATTTTGAAAAAGAAATTGTAATACATTTAAAAATTAACTAATAACTCTTTACAATGTTTCTCTTGTACAATGTAATATAATTATGTGGTGAAAAATTGTTTTAGTACTCTAAGTACTTAGTAAAACCAGCAATGTCAAGAATTTCAGGGCTACAATTAAACACAATCTTATTAGTGCATAAAAAAGAACTTTAAAAGACAGAGTTGTGCATTATGCTTGGATGTGAAATTTTAAATGAATATTTTAATCTAACATTTTGACTCCTTTGACTTGCACATTTCCAAGAGAGTCTTCCAGATTGGTGCCTGTCACTGGGAAAAAAATGGAAGAGTCAACTTACCTCAGTGGATTCCTGGCATTGCTACTTAGTACCTTGGTCCCCATAATGCCAGTACTGTGAATTTGTGAGCCCAGTTCCCCAGCTGTAAAGTACTATCTGAAAGCTAACATTGCTTGATAGAATTGAGTGAGTGATTCATTTGCTGAACAGTAGAAAAATGATTAATGATTATCCAAATCACTTAACGAGACAGAATGTGCCAATTCATTCCTGACTGAAGGAACATACTTTATAAATACTTGGCAAGGGCTCATGAATTATTATTACTATTGTTATTATTGTGATTTATAAAAGAAGCAAGAATCTGAGAATAAGGCAGTTGGAGGCAAGGAAGAGCAGCAAGATGATAGGTAATGAAAAAGAGGTCAAACCTATTACCAGGATTATGAAAAAATGGATTTCTTGGCAAAATTAAATGCATGGATGATGTCTTAATGCCACATTTTATTGTTGGTCATTTTAGGTCACAGATTGTGACATTAGTTTGGTTCATGTTTAAAATTAGTTTTATTCTCAGAAGATGTTTTATCATGAGGATAAATTTAGGTAAACGATGAGAAATTAAGAATTTTTTATAGCTTTATGCACTCAGATAAGAATGTCACATAGATGTTTGAAAAATGAATTCTAATTACCAGCTTTTAGAATAAAGCAACACGACTCTGCCAAAATAACACGGTGACAATGCTCACTTATCACCCTGGTGGGCATTATCTTTCCCATTTTTCTACCAAACTGCTCTCTGGACCCCCTCCCCCAAGGCCCATGGAACTGATTTTAAAGCAGCTCCAGATGCCTCTATTTCAGAAATCAGGCACTCAAGAATCTGCAGCATCACATCCTGATCCTGAGTTATAGGGAAAGAACTGATGGGAATGTCAGATTTTGCAAACCTGTATTCATCCCCTACCCCACCTCAATGGTTCTCATTATTTTAACCAAACCTGAGATTCAGAAATTCAGATGAAATTCTGTAAGTGTAAACTGGGCAAAGGTGAATGTAATTAGAACCTCATAATAATTCTCAGGGCGAGCGAACTTTAAGAGGACTCTCAGGTTTGGAGGAAAGAAATGAGTTTAAGAAATAAGAAATAAGGTTTAAGGTCATAACCTAAGGACCAAAAGATACATGAAATGGGTGCTTGCAATGTTTCTTTCATTAAAATAATTGTATTGAAATCAACTGATGGCAGTGTTTAAAAATAAAATTATGTGCAAATGTACTAGTTGGGACCCCAGTATGAACCAGTACCTACTCAAAGGTTCTGTATAAACTAGCTGAGTCACATGGATGATCTTCCAAAGCAAATGTTGCTTTTAAGAATTTAGCAAATGACACATTTGTGTAGTTCCTATGAAAATGTTATCATCAATGTATACTTAATACTTTTACTTCTAAAACTAATTTTAATTCATCTTATACTTTATTCCTAATTATTAACATTTTTGCACACATATCATGAAAATCTGGATCAGAGATGGACAAGCATAAACCACAGTGTCTCTAGACAGAACTCTTGTTATACTTTATTATTGGTGTCTAAGCATAGCAAAATGTCCTTAAAATAATTCCCAGTTTAAAATGGTGGTGTCAGAGTCTTCTTCTCAAATATGATTGACAGTTAAAAGACACATTTTAAATTATTATGCTTCTCTTATATGTAAAGTATTCTTACCTATGCAAAGAGTTTAGCATTTGGAAATAATAGACATTATACAAATTGAATTTTAGAAACCTTTACTCCAAAGTGGTATTACATTTATTTAATTTAGTGAAGAGATAAATATGTTCGCTGGTGACAAGCTAAACACAGATGAGCACAAAATGCAGATAAAAGGGCATAGAGAGATGGCTCAGAGATCAAAAGCCTTGGTTTCTCTTTCAGAGGACCCAGGTTCAATTCCCAGCACCCACATGGTGGTTCACAGCTCCCTGTAACTTTAGTTGCGGTGTTGGATGCACTCTTCTGCCCTCTGTCGGCACTGAATGCACATGGTACAAAGAAATATGTGCAGGCTAGGCACCCATCCACAGGAAAATAATTTTAAAATTCTTTTAAAAAGCAGATAAAAATCAGAGAATGGTGTCTGAACGAGGTCATCACTCAGACTGAAGCTTTGCAGCCAACAGGCAGGAAGGGGTGAGGTTCTGCCTTGGTTGTTTCCATAAAACTTCGACTCTTGTGTAGCGTCTGAACATATTTGTGTCATCTGCTTTGACAAGTTACATAGAACTGGTGGTAGTCTAGGTTTGTGACGGGCATTACGAGATCTTGCATGTTCCCACCTTCCTTTTAATGCCTCTACCACATTATAGAAAGCATGCTCATACATGGCCATAGGAAATGGAGGAGAGTCCTATGGAGAAAGTACAGCTGTAAAAGCTGACTCTCAATGTACTCCCAGGTGTGAGCAGCAATATCATTTGCATTCTCTGTTCAATAGAAAAATGATAATGGGTTGTGGGGAGTAGGAAGATGGCCCTGTAGCTAAGAGGCCTTGCTGTGCACGCACAGCACACATACACACATGCGCTGCTTCACAGACACACATAAATTCACAGTCACACACACTCATTCACACACATAATACTCTCACACACACTATTCACAATATGCACACCACACTCCCATTCACACACTCACTGATTTGTAGACTTAGGCATCACAGATACTACTCAATCACACTACTAATCATACATACATATTCACACACACACACACACACACATACAAACACACACACACTCAAGACCTACACCTGGAAGTCAGAAGTCAGAGACAGCTTGCAGGAGTTGGTTCTCTCCTTTCAACAAATGGGTCCCAATAATTGAAGTCAAGTCATAAAACTTGGCAGCAAGAACCCTTACCCCCTGAACCATCTCACCGGTCTTGAGCAGCCATTAAATAGCTCACAGGTGCAAGCCATCTGCTGACCAAGCTCCCTACAGCTGCGTTCCAAAGCCGAGACGCCTTCTGGATGCCTCTAAGTACCTCACACACCTCTCAATGGCAGTGTAGGTTTCTGTGCTCTCATACTGGCCCTAAACGATCAGATGACTAAAAGCTGTTTTCCCTTGACCATGGCCATTATACTTTAATTATCCTTTGAAGACTGTTTCTTGGGTCAGTAGCATTTTATCTTTTCGCTTTGTGTTCCACATAGAGCAGATATTCATCATGGAAGGTACTGATCATTTAAGAAGACATGAATCTGGAATGGGGCCAAAGGGGCAACAGTTGGCCAATCAGAACAGTGTGCCAGTCAGAACACAGGACCAACGTCTAATGCGTCTGTGCTGGTTAATCTGACAGCCACTATTCTCTCATTAGGGCTTTTAAGAATAAAAAACGAAGTTTGCATATGCTTATTGCTCTATAAAAGCTTAAACAGTTCTCCAAGCAGAATTCTCTTCAAAAATAATCATCACAATATGTGAAATTCACTTTTTTATTTACAGATAATCATTTACCTGTAATTGGCTCAAGATGTGGCTCATTTTAATGACTTTGAAAAATTTAAATTTAATTTATAAAAGTTAAACATTTATTATCCAAGGTAGAAAAATAAAATTAATTTTTCAAATAATGTTGATAAAATGTAGCACACTCTTCCATTTGACTTATATAAGTTTATATAAGTGTGTATTCTTTTTGCTTACTTTTTGTGGATTTTACTCTCAAAAGGCCATATTTAAACTTCTTTTCAATAAATAAATTTTTTAAACTATAGATTTTTAATATATTAAATTAAATAATATTAGATTATATTTAAATTATCTCATCATTTTGTACAATAGTCACTTAACCTTTTGTTGTTTATTTTTCATTCGATTTTGGTCGTGGGGAGGGCTAGGGAATTGGGCTCAATCTGTACCACAGGCTATCCTGGAATTCTGTGTGTAACTTAGCCTGGTCCTTAGCATATGATGGCTCTTCTCCTGCCTTGGTCTTCTGGTCAGTTCTTTTCTTATTGAAGAATAGGACAAGATTTTACTTCCATATTTTCTGCACTGATCATGGTATTTAACACAAAGCATATGCTAAATAAATGCTTTACTAGCTGAATATGAAAAAAATCTGTGAAACTAGTTCCTTATTACTGGAAATCAAGGAAAAATAATTTTTATGTACAAAGTAAATTTTAAAACTATTTGTTCATTGCTCTTTCTTCTAATAAACATGTCTCTTGATAAATATTTACTCATAAAATATGATGATGTCTAAGAAATGAGCCACATGTTCCCCCTTTCACGTAGTAGAATAAATGGTTCACAATAATACAGTAGACAGTAGCTTGGAAATTCAACCTCTGAGCCTATCACACATATCACTTGCTCTTTTCTGAGTCAGATTTATCTCACCTCTTATAGTTGTAAAGTTAAGTATAAAATAGATCCCATCGTCATACTTTTAATTCAGCCAGTATTTATCTATTATCTGCTCTTCCCTGTGTTAAACAGTTCTCTGTTCATTTGATTTCACCATAAATTAAGAAAAATGACATGCAGAGTAGATGTATTGATGCTATAAAACAGGAAGATTTTGAAATTACCTGTCAGTGTTAAAGTATATTTTTAACCAGCGAGTCTAAAACACTCATTCCTCTGATTATTTAAAGCCTCCTGGTCCAACTTTGTTTAATAAAAGGGCAATAAGATGTTGAGAATGAGGGTTTCAAGTCTACTATCAGTTCTAATATCAAACACATTATGAATACGTAGTCACTTTGTTTAAAGAGCCTGTGTCTACACAGAGGACTTTTAAATTCCCTATGTGTCAGTCTAGTATGTATTTTTTTATCTATGATTTCCCATAGCATTTCAAAACATCTTTATATCAATCAGTGCTTGAAAAATAATGCAACTCTGTGTGGCTTTCTCTTTGTTTATTGTTTGAATGTGTATTTTGTTCTTTAAATGAAATTATGAGTTCTTCAAGGAAAGACTTCCATTTAGTGTCTGCCTTAGTTAGGATTTCTATTGCTGTGAAGAGACAATATGATGGCAACTATTCTTATAAAGGAAAAACATTTCCTAGGAGAGGCTTACATTTTCAGACGTTCAGTCCATTGTTAGCATGAGGGGAATGAAGACAGGTGTGCAGGCAGATGTGGTGCTGGCTACACCATAATCTCCAAACGTCTCTAATTTGGGGGTAAAATTCTTAATAAAATTCTGGCAAACAGAATCCAAGAACACATTAAAAATAT
>LOJH01045021.1:0-13674 GCA_001685095.1 Ellobius talpinus | reverse complement strand
GGGTGTGACCCCGAGAAGGCTGTGAGGGAAGCACAATTGAACTTCCACGGGCCATGGCACACCCTGAAATTGCTGGGGTGTTGGCATCTTGTTTCATCTGGAGATGGAGGATGCAAATAGCCTTTACAGCCATGAGCCGAGCATTTGTTGTGTTTTGGTTTTGTTTGTTGCTAAATGAAATCTGGTTTTGCTTATTTTCTGAATGATTTGACCGCTAAGCATAAATTGTGGAATCCATGAAGATTGCTTCCATGCCTCTCCCTTCACCCCACTTCCTCTTGCTTGGTGGCTTTCGGTGGCAAGGATCCCAGGTTTCACCTCCACACCTGTGTGAATGACCTGAGGGATGGTCTGACTCCTTCACCTACAGACCCTGCTTCCCAGGTAACCCTGAGAGCCTGCCTGCCTGCCTGCCTGCCTACCCTCCCAGGTGAAGCTGGTGCTCAGCACTCACCTGGTGTGGGCAGGCACCAAAACATATGCTGCCAGAACAAAGACAGACCTAGGGCAAACTCTTCAGACTTGATTGCATATTAGCATTACCTGTGGTGCTTTTAAAACTCCTAGTGCCTGCCCCATGTGGGAAGACACATTAGTTCGGGATCTGTGAAGACCTGATCACAGTGGGGAGTTATTTTGGTTTTGCTTTGTTTTGTTTTTCAAGACAGACTTTCTCTGTGTAGCCCTGGCTGTCCTGGAGCTCACTCTGTAGACCAGGCTGGCCTCAAACTCAGTGATCCGCCTGCCTCTGCCTCTGGGATTCTGCTCTGAGAGCCGGAAGTAAGGAGCAGTCACATGGAGCTGGTGAACTTCCACTCTCCTTCATGGGCCAGCAAAAGCCATCTGGGAATGGTCGCCTCTGTGAAGTCCTATAGTTCTCTCACTCCCTTGTGTGGCAGGCTGGCCGTGGGTGGCGACACACAGCTGGCATCTTTCCCCGCAGGTCTAATTTTCTCTACCTCTGACTTCTCAACACCTTCGGATCATGATTAGAGTCACAGCCTCTCCTCCTAGTCACCTACTGCGCTTGCCACCAAGTCAGGCTAAGCGATGATTCAAGAGCGTCATCATAGAAAATGCCACCTGAAGCCACTTTCGAAGAGCTGTGGGTTTTGTGGGAAAATTCACTGCCTAGAAGGACTCCTGCCAATGTCGTATCATGCTGAGACATGCCATACACAGGCAAGGAGGAGGCTCAACCCCTGGATGCTGTGCTAAGTTAATCAAGCCCTGGGGTTCCTTCTGCTCGTACTTAAAAAAAAAACCATTGACTGCCTCCCCTAGCTAACCTAACGTGACTCTAATGCCATTATAAGTACCGCGTGCTACCTGCAAGAGAACCATCAATAGTCTTCTTCTCTTTGGTGTTCTCTGAACAAGAGGGTCCTGGAATGGCACCTGCTGAGCATTGTTCCAGGTCCCACCCACCCAGGCTCAGTCCTGCCTTCCCACTCTGCATTGGTGATACTTAAAAAAAAAAACCTATGTGCAGAAGAAAAGATTAGCATTTGGTTTGGTTTGGTTTGGAGGAAGTAACGGTGGTACTGTGTTTGTGACAGATGTTTTTCCTAGAGGAGATGTAACACACACAGTCTCCTCACCCGAGAAAGGGAACCCTTGACAGACCAAGTTCTGGTTTCAACAAGTTTCAATGCAGTGAATCAGTGACTCTTTATTGGCGTTATTAACGGGAGTATGAGTAAGGCATTGCTTACAAGCAGCGGTGGTTCAAAAGCAGCGATGTCACTGGGAAGCTCATCCAAAACGATGGCTCTGGGAGCTGCCCCTGCAGCACTCTGCACAGTTTGCCGACAGCTCAGCAGTCTAGGGCACCTCTGCTTCCTATCGTTTGACTGCACAGAATCTCCTCCCCAACAGCTGCTTGCTACTCTTTATACTGCTGGGGAGTTGCCCTCCAGAATCTTGCAAGTTTCTATTCTTGCAGACATAACACCTTTGATTACCTCCTGCGTCTCAGGAACCCTCACCCCACCCCCCCTAGAGGGGATGCTTCAGTTGGAAGGAGAATGTCGTACAAGTACTCAAGGCTGAACCAAGTCCTTGGGTCGAGTACAGAAAGGCTGGATCCTTGCCTGAGTAAGGTAAGGGGCCATGGACCTGAACACAGCAAGCCATCTTCTCCCTGTAGTGAGAAGGAGATGTGCTCTTACACATGGAATCCAGGGTCACCAGCTTCAGCTACACAAAGCTGGGCTCCAAAGACGTTAAAGACTCAGCAGCCCATAGTCCCTGTGTGAAAGAGAGACATCTTCGGGGAAGGGTCAAGGACCCGCAGCAAAGGAGTTGATGATGGCATTGTAAAAAGGGGCCCAGGGTTGTGCACAGGGATACTGGGTAGTTCAGGTCCTGGGTCTGCTTTCTATGTGACTTCAAGCAAGCACTCTCATTTCTCTAGGTCCTGTCAACTGAAAAGAACAGTGTCTCCCCCTCACCGCCACCTCTGTCCATATGGGGGTAACCTTAGGAAGCTGCTGTGGGCGTGGGGGGTAAAACATGGTGTCCATGATGATCTAAGACATTCCAGAGTGTGGAGTCATGATCTCCTACCTCCAGGGATTACTTCATTCATTCAGCCAGTAAAACCTATTTAATGAGTACCTGCTATGTAGACAATGCTGGCTGGAGTACAAGGGAACTGTCCTTCACCGTTTCCTACCTATCTATAAGAGACGGCATATAAACAGCAATGGCAAGGAGGACCCATGGCGTAGTCACTGGTTTTGTCTATGTCTCGTGGAAGAAATAACCAAACAGAGACAGAGAGAAGTTGGGGAGCTTTCCCAAGACTTGAACCAGTAAGTCTGGCTCTATACAATCCCTATTCAATAACATCAACTACCCAGTACCACCAGGGTACAGTTTCATTAAAGTAATGGAATGAGGGAAGGGGGAAGGAAAGAGAGAGGAAGGGAAGGAGAGATGAAGAGGAGAGAGAGAGAGAGAGAGAGAGAGAGATTCTTTCAAATATGCCCTAAGTACCACCCAGGCCGGGGGAGAATTAGGAGTGCCTATAGGAAGTCAGGCCGCCCTGTGGGAGAACCCAAAAGGCATAGCCACAGACCCGCTGGTCACCAGCTGTGTCTAAGTCCAGACAGTCTGCAGCTGGCCCAGAAAGACTATGCTGCTTCTGACCCTGTCCCTCCCAGCCTGAACCTCTGGCCAGTGAGTTAGCCTTTCTGTCCAGATTAGATTTGGTGAGCTGGAGCTGCCAAGAAAAACTGAGCATCCCTATAAATGATGGACCCTAGCCAGCCTCTTACACAACCCCTGCTGACAAAGGTACAGCTCACCCTGGACCAGTTACTAAAATGTTCATTTACTCTACTGCCTAATGACTGGCCAGAATGGCAGGGTCTGGGGCCTTGTCTAGAGAACCAAACCAAAGGAAAACCAAGAGGGCTGCCCAAGAGAGAGTAAGGCTAAGGATCAATCAACCTTTAACTTACCTTTAAGTAGAAATGTTTATGTGTTGACATGGTAGGCAGAATTTGGACCAGAAAGGATGAAAGCATGGGGGGGCTGTGTTAGCCTCATAGATCCAAGGACTTTCACTAATGCAGCCTGTTCACTTTTAAAAAAACAATCAGCCTCATGGGACCACAATCAGCCTCATGGGACCTATGGAATCTTCGCCAGTAGGAGTAGCTCACCTATCCGAAGTGCTAGGACATGGAAGGGCAACAGGAACCCCCAGCCTTTGATCCTAACTAAGGTTGTAAAACTCTATGGAACTCTTCCCTGTATTAGTTGTGAAACCAATCAATCCAACACATATCCTCAAGAATCCACGGATCATTCTTCCTTCTCCAGAGCGGCAGCAACCTCAGAACAGCGTAAATGGGCTATTTGAGATTCAGCCCATATCTACACTTAAACTAAGAGACCATGATGGCGGGAGAACCTAATCCACAGTAATCCTCCAAGGCCAAGTCCAGTCCTGCCCAGGGCAACAGGAGTATGCTGGGTGGAAGCTAGCCTTTCCCCTTTGGCCATCAGTATTTGTACTTCTGTGAGGAATGAACTATCATTTAGAGAAAGGAGTCAAGATAAAATTTCAAAATGAGAGCAGCAGAGTAGAATCACATTTTCCAAACATTGGGAAAAGCACTGGGGTCTCTATCTTGTCTTTGATGGGGACACCCTCCCTATGTGCCACCAGGATCCACACTGGGAATTCTGGCATCATTCGGGGTTGTATCTCAAGCTCTTTGACCTGGAGTGTGATTTCTTTTACTTGCCCATGTATCTGAGACCTGACATGAACAGTGGATCTCAGTTCCTCCAGCACAGGAAGGGCAAGCTGGCCAGGCGTACCTTGTGTCTCTACGTTTCCTCTCAGTGTCCACTACCCATTGTCCTGTCCCTGCCATCCAAACCCAGCTCTTCTTAGTCAAGACCCGGGGCCTTTCCACTTAAGGAAGGGCTATGAGTCACAGTAGGTGCCCAATAAAAAGGGCTCTTGCAAGCAGAATGGAGAAGCCAGTCTGTTTGGGATGCCTGGCTTTATGGAAAGATGTGGGGCTGGTCCAAATAGCCTTTCTGTCGGTACTTCTGAGGGAGAAGAGAAGGTGAGGGACAGCCAAAGAGAAAGAGAACACGCCAAACAGATCATTATGTGTTCTTGGAAGCCAGTTTAATGGACTGGCTCAAAGCAGGGCTGGGAACGGGCTCTGAGGCCTTCAGTCAGGACGTGGCTGGGGCAGAGAGCCACATTCACTTCTACCAAACGGAGACGCCTTGTGGAAACTTTGCTCTTTGAGACTCAGAAGCACAAATATCACGTGTTTTCTCTCGGATGCAGAGTTTTGATTTAAATATACCCATGAAAAATAGAAGGGAGACTATGATGGGAGAGGAAGGAAGGGTAATGGGGGAAAGAAAGACAATGTCATATTTTTCCTTCATATGAAACCTAGGGGTGTGTGTGTGTGTGTGTGTGTGTGTGTGTGTGTGTGTATGTGTGTACATGTGAAACAGGAAAGCAGAAGGTGAACTATTTATGGGCAGGATGAGAACTGGCAAAGGGCAAGGAGCAGGGGTGGTGAAAATATAAGCCAAATACTACGATACATATGTATGAAAAGGTCATAATGAAACAATTTTATGTACTAAAAATGTAAGAGAAAAGAGAAAGGGAGGGGAGGAGGGAAGAAGAAAGAGGTTGGTTCTGTTTGAGATCAGAATTCTTGTCCCTGATTATTCTAGCCATCTTTCTCATCGATTTGGAAGCACTAGAAGGAAAATTAAAAGGCACAAACTGACTACTGTGTGCCAGGAACTAAGTCAGTACTTTTTATCGTCCTAGGACTCCTAGGTTACCCTTTGAAGAGGGCGACATGGAGGCCTGCACCCCGTAATCATCAGGGGCACTTTCCAAGCATAGAGACCTTCTCTTTACGCGGCCGTTTTTGCCACACATCTCACCACCGCCCTCAAGCCAAAATTCCCCTTGTTTTCACAGGATAAACATTCCCATGGCAAAGGAACACTGTGTTCCCTAGAGGAGATGCAAGCACCTCGTTCCTGCAGGGGCCTTGTGGGCTTATGAAACCAAGTGATGGGCTGAGGTCCTGGACAGGAGCCTAGGGCTCTGCACCAGCTCTGCAGACCTCAGCTGGGTTCCAGCAAGGCAACGGAGAGTGACAGGGAAGCTCAGGTTGGGGGCTGGGTTGAGTACTGACATTGCAGCAAACAGGCAGTGCTGCGGTCTCGGTTTCCAATAGACACCACAGTGAAAGGGGAACTTCTCTGGCAAGTACAGAGAGCGCTACTGAAGTTGCCTGAGAAAGCGTTGCTCTCTGGTGTTCTGCACCTTGACTTTCTAGAACACTGTTGGCATACAGCAGAGCTTAGGGCAGAAAAGACAGCAGCGTCTTTGGAGAGTAACACTTCCCTTACATGACCACCAATCAAGATGCATATAAAAAAGTTTGATTGGTAGGATTTTTTTTCTCTTGGTGGTATACAAAATGAACAATACATATCTTACAGTTGATAGCATCTTAGAGTCAATAAGATACAAGGTTTTAAAAAACAAGCGTCGTCATAATTCTTCAATGAGACCATTGGTGGATTTTGCATGGATCTTTTCAAAACATCCTTAGTCCACCCAGATGCACGGATAGCTCTCACGTCTGGATATGTCTCCCTTGCTATTGTTTCCCTTGAAATGTTTACCGAGGGCCCAGAGATGCAGTATCAACTTTGGACCACTAGAGGGGGAGGGAACATTGGGGGACAGATGCCCAGTCTCCTCGCGCTGTGGCTTCTGTTTTCTCCTAAATCTTTCCAGTACGCCCCTCTACAACAGCCTGTCTGCCTCTCACTGGAACCCTACCTGCAGGGTCAGATCAGGGAGAGGGACCCCGTTCCACTGTCGACGCGGGCTGAATTCCATGTTTGCAGAGCCACATAAAACTCAGCCCTAGTTTAATGAGCTGATCTCGCGAGCAGAGAAAGGTACTAGTCATGGCCAGGGCTCTCCCTGCTAAAAAGGCAGACCTGAGGGGTGGCCACCTTATTCGTAAGCCATTCGGAGACTCGAGAGATCCACAAGGATTTGTGATGCTTTCTAAAGAAATGTATTCACTTTTGCTGTCACCTGGAGCCTTCCTTAAAATACTTCCTCTTTCTTCTTTCCCTTCCTCTGTCCACCCCCCCCCGCTCTTCTTCTTTTCCTCTCTACACTTAGTGGGAATTATTGAATACTTACTATACATGAAGAACCGTGCCAGGAGCAGAGACATTGAAGTAAGGAGAACAAATCACTGTCTTTATGAATCTTAGTTCTGGGAGATTTAGACAAAATCTACAAATCAGCTACAAGGAAAAATAGTGGCTCCCTAGCAGTGCTTGTTCCTATATAAAACTTTGCAGATCCTCTTGGGTCTCAGAGGTCTCCAACAGGCTTAGAGTGGCCACTCCCAGCTGTGTCTTTTCAGGAGGTAGATCCTCCTCGTCACAACTAGGGACTGTTTCCACTCCATGGTGTATGTGGGAAGGCTTTTCTAACGAGGTAACTGAAACAAACCCCACCAAGTAAAAAGTGAAGGACTGAGCTTCCAAACTCCAGGCCTGCCTGCTCAGTGCCGCCACAACAGAAGGAAGGCAACACTATCCGCTAACCAACAAAAGCCTGTATGGAGCCCAGAGCCACAGGCCAGAGAAGCTTGGGTCAACTGAACCAAGTGGGAATTCACAGAACAGAGCCCTGCTTGTGTGCAAAAGATGTGAGTTTTGTTCTGAAGGCATCTGAAGTTGTTTTTAGGGAGGAGGGCCATAGGTTCATTTACTCGGATTTTGTTATTGAGAATGATCTCCAGCTGGTCTGGTCCTGGTACTATAACCCAAGGTCAAGGTTGCAGGGCTCCTCCTGCCTCAGTCTCCCATGTGCCGGGATTGCAAGAGTCCATCACCACCCCCAGCTTCATTGAGGCTTTAAGTATAGAACCATCTTTGGTGGGTTGGCACTTTCTTATGAAACCATGTAGACCATGACTTGGAGAATCAAGAGGCCAACAGACATGTCCAGGTGGTAATGACCAGAGAGGAGGCAAAAGATGATAAAGCAAGCTGATAGTGACTGTCATGATAGAACTATTTCTTGAGGACAGAATTGCTAGGTTTGGAGAGTGACAGAGGAGGGACCAGTAAGTCCAACTCCAGGCTTTTCTATGAGATGGCTGAAAATGAGAAATCTTTCAATGGAGACCCTTGAAAAGGAGAGTAGGATTTGGAAAAGCTGGGATTTCATTACACAAGCATGAGAGAGGAACAAGGGAATCAAAGAGGTAAGTGACAAGCCATGAAACCTAACTTGGTCACTAAGGAAAGGGATGACAGCTGGCTGGTGGAGCCACTGGGTCAGAGGTCTCTAGGAAGTCAAAGGGCTGGGTCATAGGGGGCAAGTGAGTTGAAAGAACAAGAGATAGGTGCCAGAAGAGAGGTACGACTTTGAGAGTTCATATAGGAATAACTCCAAATCCATGCTTCAACTGTGGCAACTGTGACTGGAGAGATTAAATGGAAAGAATTCCTGAAGATGAGAAGCAAGAGGAAGCAAGAAGTAGAAGGAGCAATGGGCATTGAATTAGCGTCAGGAGGAAGATGCCTGGTTGGAGCACCTAAAGCCTTTGCTGAAGAAGGCTTTAGGTGCCAGGAAGTTAGTAAGAGCAATGAGCAGCTAGATAGGAGATGCTCAGTGTGAGCCACAGGGAAGATGACTACTGTGCACACAAGGGGAGCAGTCGTCTGGAAGCAACTGTAGAGGGCAAGGAATGGAAATAACCAGGGAAATGATGCTGATGCAAGGACAGACATGCCTTGATCCCTTCCAGAAGGGACTTGTGCGAACCTAGAGCAGCACCTCTGATAACAAGTGTGAGGAATGGTAGCACACGTGTTAGAGATCTGCAGTGTGCATCCTGAGAAGACTTCCTAAAACTCAGATGAGGCAATGAAGCGCAATGGGGAAAAGCTAAAGAATACCGAGAGGTGACTGTGTACAGGTCTCAGAATACAGGAAAGTAAAAGACGTGCAGAAGGTTGAGGATGCCAAAGAGGAGTAGCTAAAATAATCGAATGGGAGAGAGAGATGTTATGTGTGCCATTACCAGAGGCAGCAAAGATAAAACAAGAAACGGGAGGCCTCCAGCAAAGAACATTCCTGGAGGAAGCCACAGCACAGCCCCGGCCTTAGTAGTGAAGGAGAAAGGAGACCCACATGGACGGGAAAGACCTTCATCTGTGTTGTCCACAGCTTCCAATAGAGCATGCCAGGGCTTTGTCTCTGTGTCGCTCCGAGGAAGGACAAAAAGAAAGAGACAAGAACAGTCACAGGGGACGCAGGGGAAAGAAGGGGGATTAGAGGCCAACTGAATCAGCATGGTTTCCCTGGCAACACAGAAAATGAGTTCCTTTTAGACCCCACTGCTAGATTCTGTGGGCACTTGCCAGGGTAAACAGAAATGGCCAACTGACTACCACATAGAGATAGCACAATGGACCACATGAATGCTGGAGAAATATATATAAATATATATAATATATATAAATGATAAAAAGAAAAGAGACTTGGCCTGCATTCAGGTAAACCTTTACAACACAAAAGGACTTTGTTCTGGACATGGAAGAATAGGAGTATTTTTAAGGTAACACTATTGTGGATGGAGCGTTGGCCTCAGGATCTTCTGGAAGCATCAGCTATAGGCACATGAAGCCCTAACTGGGTCTGGGGATCTAACTCAACTGGTAGAGTGTTTTACTAGCATGCTCAAAACACTGGATCATGATCCTGTAATCTCACAACACAAAGGGTAGAAACAGGAAGATTCAACCCTTGGCCAAGGTCATGCTTGGCCAAGTTCAAGGCCAGCCTAGGTGCCATGAGAGTCCATCTCAAAATTTATCTATATTCCATTTATGTCACTGCTTCCTCCTCCAGGTCAGATGCAATGTGTCTGCCTGACCTCAGCCAAGTCCCCTATGCCCATCCTCATCCATCTGTCCTTTCTCATTTTCTCTTTCCAGGAAGATGAGTGACCACCCGCTGAAGGAGATGTCTGAGAGCAACAGGAGCCCTCTCCTGCCAGAGCCTCTTTCCAGCAGATACAAACTATATGAGTCAGAACTAAGCAGCCCTACCTGGCCTTCCAGCCCACAGGATACACACCCAGCCCTTCCCCTGCTAGAAATGCCTGAAGAAAAGGTGAGCCTGACCCCATTCCCCCACTAAGATGGTTCTTGAGCTGTCAATCAGAGAGCAAGGGCGTGAAAGATGATGTCAATGCTGGTATATTTCCATACAGATTTTAGAATTGTGGTTTCCATTTCTAAAGGAAAAGAAAAGATGACAGGCTTTAATAGGAATTATATTAAATCTGTAGATAAATTTGGGAACTATTGCCATTGTAATAAGACTAAATTTTCCAATCCATGAACATGGGCTATTTTTCCATTTATTTTGAGCTTTATTTTCTTTTATGGAGTTTTCAGTGGGTAGCATTTACACATCTTTTTAAAGAATTTATCCACAAATATGCTTTACTTTTTATTCTATTAGGAATAAAATTGTTTTGTTTATTTTAATTTTAGATTTTTAAATGTCAGGGCATAAAGATAAATTTAATTTGTTTTTCTGTTCTGTAACTTTGCTAAACTTATTCAGACTTCTAATAAGACCTTTGCAGATGCCTTAAGAATTTTCTATATAAAAAGACATGCAGGGAGAGATACAATTTATGTTTAACCTTTTTCTTTATGATCTGTTCCTTTTGTCCCCTTTTCTTTCCTGTTTGCTTGTGCTAGAACACAATGTTGAGTAGTCATAGCAAGAGCAGACATCTTTGTTTTGTGTTTGATCTTAGAGAGAGAAAGATTTCTAATCTTTCACTATTACAAGTAGCATCACTCGGAGTCTTTAATAGATGTCCTTCATCAAGCTTAGAAACTTTTCATCTATTCCTAGTTCACTGAGAACCAGCCACATTTCAAGTGCTCACTAGATGCTTGTCTTAAGAACTCTCATATTGAAAAACATGACTTTAAAGAAAGATGCCTTGGCCAAGTGTTACACATGTGAAACTGAGGAGCAGATGAACTGGGGTGAGGGAAATAATCCATCATTATATCTACTAATCCCCAATGGACTTTAGCATTTACTTCAATTACAAATACTATAAGCCATAAGTGGTAGTCACATTAGTAGTACCTGAGATTTCTATCCAAGCTGACACAGGCCAGATTCCCCAGGAGTTGGACTTTGACGTAAAGATTTACAAGAAGTTTCCTGGGGTGTACAGATGAGAAAGGGCAGCAGGACCAGGCCAGAGGGGAAACTGAGCTATGCAACGGCCATAATAAAGACCAGAGTTTCTCTTGTGATGGGCTTTGGATCTTAGATAGCCAGAGATACAGAACTGCCCTGAGCTGGAGGGAGAAGGTCCCACATACCCACACATCACTGATTTTAAACTTTATAGCCATTAGACAGAATGTTTACCTATGGATAACAATTATTTTAAATACTATAATCACTGCATTTCAATATAATTTTCTTTGTGCTTATTTTGTTTTAAACATTTCTAACTATTTATTATGGAAAGAAGTCCATAGGCATCATTAAACTGCCAAGAGGAACCCCTTGTCACAATCATTAGGAAAGCCTCTTGTGCAGAGCCTGAAATAGTCCTAGGATGGGCAGGTTCACATTGGGTACAGCTTTAGACAGTAAGTGGAAGTCTCATCATTTGTGTCATGATTCCCACATCTCTATCAGAATCCCTGACAGTGCCCTCTGTTCCCAATTTCCCTACTTTCAAAAAGGCATTGTTTAAAAGTGTGTTTGCTAACATGTGCTCACAATCCCAGCACTGAGGACACAGAGTGGAGAGGATTCAGAGCACAAGATACCCGAGCCTTACAGTGAGTTCAAGGACAGCCTGGGCTACGAATGAGACCCTGTCTCGAAGAAAGATCAATACACGAAAGGCATGCCATTTAATACTTCCTCCTTTCTTTTCCATGAAGGATCTCCGATCACCTGATGAAGACAGCCACATAGTGAAAATCCAAAGACCCAATGAAAGGAGCAAAAGGAGAGAAAGTGAGGTGCCCCGCAGGGCTTCTGCGGCCCAGGGAGGCTTCAGTTTCTTCCAAACTGTGGGCTATCTCACTGGTGACATGAAGGAATGCAAGAGCTGGCTGAAAGGTAAGCAAGTGTCCAAGGGAGAGCAAGGGGTAGTTCAGAGACAGCCTCTCCTCCAGCCTGGCCAAAGAAGCTGTTCCCTCACTTGACTCTCTCCCAGCAGGGACTGACACGGAGAGGGGAAGCTGGGTTGACCCAGGTGGGCATGAACCCAATTAGCCTGTCCTTCCCTTTTAGAATTAATACATTTCATTGATTTCAGTCCTTTGCCAGTCATTCATCCCTGTGCAGAACTGATAGAGGGCAAACAAATTAGTGACATATGATCCATTTCCCGAATAAACTGCCTGGCCATTCCTCCACTTCTCCCACAGCCATTCATGATGCCTATTATGTGCCAAGAAAAGATCGGCATCTCCCAGCTCCAGGATTCTTTCCTTTTCACCTCTTTCTGAACTTTAATGCTTTAGCAAACACCACACTCTCCCCATCAGTCCCTACCTGCCCCCCCACCAGTGTGGTTGTCCTGGAAACCACACCAGAGGAGGCAGAACGCATGTCCCCTCTCCTATACCTGGCTTCGTCTAGGCCCCAATTCAATAATGATTTTCACAGCTGGGCTGTAACAATTTCTTTTCCAACATCCTTTCTTGAAGCGACTTTCTCTGCTGCTCAGATACCAGCCTTCAACTGAGTCACACAGCACTACACAATGTAGGACTTTGCTTCCCTCCCCACCTCTTCCCTTGGACCAATAAATTTCCCATAGAATGCTCCCGGGGCTCCTTGCCAACCAAGCCAATGGCTGGAACTCCTTTAAATTGGTCTCAGCGTGTTCCCTCAGTTTGTATGGCAAAAACTACCACCCGCTGGAGACCAATTGCTGGGCCACTAGGAGCCTTGGGCTGAGTGCCAACACCCACTCCAAACCCCTTCACTCTCCCACCCCAGGCCAGGCTGGATGAGGAGAAATACCCTGGCTTGTGCATCTCTGTGCACCTCTGTTCCCATGCCAACCAGTAGTCTGATACATAGGCTGTACCCTGCTGATGACGCTGTCTGTCTCTTGCAGATAAGCCCCTGGTCCTCCAATTCCTAGACTGGGTCTTGCGGGGAGCAGCTCAGGTGGTGTTTGTCAACAACCCCCTTAGTGGACTCATCATCTTCATAGGGCTCCTGATCCAGAATCCCTGGTGGACAATTGCTGGGGCCCTGGGGACAGTGGTCTCGACCTTAACTGCCCTTGCCTTAAGCCAGGACAGGTAAGTGCTCTCTATGAACCTAGTGCATGTGCATGGCAGACAGGCGAAGTGTTTGATTTAGTTGTAATCGGAGACTGCGCTTTCCTTTTCTGGCCACCCAGACCTGAATAATCACATAGAAACTATAGTAATTACAACAGTTTGGCTGATGGCTCAGGCATATTTCTAGCTAGCTCTCACATCTTAAATTAACCCATTTCTATTAGTCTATGTATTCCCATGTGGCATAGTATTACCTCATTTTCTACATGTCTTGTTTCCTTGGTGGCTGGCTTGCATCTTGCTTCTTCAGCAGCTACATGGGGTCTGCCTGACTCTGCCTTCTTTCTCCCTGCATTCAGTTTATTTTCCCTCCTACCTATATTCCACCCTGCCATAGGCCAAAGTAGCTTCTTTATTAACCAATAGTAATAAAACATATTCATAGCATACAGAGGGAACCCCACATCATCTCCCTTTCCTGTCTAAATAAAAAGGAAGGTTTTTAACTTTAATATAGTAAAATTACATGTAACAAAACAGGTATCATGCAAGAATTACACTTACAATATTTAGTCTATTTGTATCTGGAAAGTTTCACATCTAATTTATCTTTTATCCTAACTAAGGAAAACTATAACTATCTGTTTTCAACTCCATCAAAGAACCTAGAAGGATATAATATTACCTAAGTAAACAGTAAGTGCATTGTAGGCAACTTCCAAAACTCTAGAATTGACAGAGACATCTTACTGCCTGGACAGTCAC
>LOJH01045019.1:0-13674 GCA_001685095.1 Ellobius talpinus | reverse complement strand
AGGGGAGGAGGTGGAAATTTTTTAATAATAATAATAATAAAAAAATAAAAAATGCAAAAAAATAAAAAATAAAACACAACAAGACCTCTAGGGAAAAAAATAAAAAAATAAACTGACGTTTCTACCATAAAAAAAAGTTCATAGGCCAGATCAGGACACATTATGCAACAGTTGTGGGCTGATCAACAGCCTAAAATCAGGAGAGAAAATTGCTTCAGAGACTTTAAAACTCCAGGCCCCAAGAAAAAAATGGATTTTTCAGCTTCTGTTTCTGCTTTGCAGAGGCTCTTTTTCTCTGTGTGTCTGCTGCATGCATGTGTTCCCTTAATCCTCCAGTAAGTACCTTCCTTCAGCTGCTTTTTCAGTTTGTGGTATTTGAGACTTCTCTACTGTCAAGATTGTTCTTGCCCTTTCATTGTTTAACTTGTAGAAAAATCAAATTTGATCTAGAACCCTAGATTGCGTTAATACTAGTTTACCTTTCATCCATTACTTCCTTGTTCCAGTGGTTTTTAGCTTATTAACACGTACATTGGAGGTGCTTGATAGGTGCTTTAAATTTTTATTTTGACATACCTCTGTGGGTGTCTGTTGAGCCTTTTTTTCAGATTTTGGCAAATCTTTACTTCCTCTTCTTTTTAAGGATAGCTGAAACAAAACAAGAACATGATTAGTTTGGTAAATGATAGCTTTTAACTCAATTGTTTTTGAGTGTCCTAGTCTCATATGATAAAACCAAGACAAATAAAAGGAGTTCCTAAGGAAGTAAAAATTCCCCGAGACAGACAGATTCAGATACAACCGTTCCTGGAACCAGAGATGTAAATCCCAGTAGAATGTAGCTAGCAATTAACCATTTACTGTGAAATGCAGAAAAACAACTGAGACTGAACATGCTATAGAGCTTGCATGTAAGCAAGTGTCTGTTAGCATTCTTTACCACTAAGAGAAAAAAAGAAGAGAAGATTAAGTTGTTGTTCCTTTGCTGGTTTGGTTGCAACAAGCTCACCAAGACATTTTCAGTGGACTCATGCAGAATGTAGAGAGCTTCACCCTCTCATCCCACACCCTTCAAACCCCACTGTGACGCAATGGGAAGTGGGCAGTGGGTGGTGAGATGAGGAGGCGGCCTGGAAGCCTCAGGAATGTGGACTTTTCCCAGAGAGGCTTAGAGTCTAGATCATTATGTAAACTCCTCTATATTTGGTGAACTGGTCAAAACTAAAATGAAACAAACACCAACTCACAGAATATTAACTTGTGTCCATGTCATGGACCAGTACTCTATAATCACTGGCCCTCACTTCCAGTACTCACTCTAATAATAAGAATGACCTATGCAAATACTAAGTATAAATACTAAGTACCCATGAGTGACCATCTATCATATGCCACTAGGTATTGAGCTACAGAATCAAAGTTCAATTAGGTATCACACATTTCACCAGAGACTCAAATTTCATAAGGGAGAGAGGATGCCCATAATTACAGTGCATGGTGGGAAATGCAATGTCTTGGGCTGTAGGAAGCATGGATTATTTTTTTCTTAGTGAAGCTTCACTTCCATGACAAAAATGCTTGCCACTGGGCAGAGTAGGGAAAATATTTGCTGAACAAATGAGTAAATATAAAATACAAAGTTCTCCAGCCTATGAGAGGAACTGGACTAGAGAGGCACAATAGAAACAGAAATACCTTCTTGGAACAGGAAGCCTTAAAGAACTGAAAATTAAATCCTTCATATGTCAATTTCTCATTCGCCAGTCAGTGGTAAAGGAAACTAACCATACAGATGGTGGGGGAATATACAGCTGTAACTGTTCTTATTTAGGATGAAATTCAAGCTACACAGGTCAATGGGCAGTGAATGTTGCTGTTCGCTTGTAATTCTTTAGAGCAGTGGTTCTCAACCTTCCTAATGCTGTGACGATGTAATACAGCATTATCTATTATGCTGTGGTGACCTCTGTCTGTAAAATTGTTTCACTACTAGTTAACAACTGCTACTGTGAGGAATTGCAATATAAATATCTGATATATGAGCCTGTGAGGGTGTGGCCCACAGGTTGAGGACCAATGCTCTAGCACCCATACACTAAGTTGTTTATGTGATGATGGTTTCCTGCTAAAACTCTACCCCTCCCAGCTTCCTGTGCAGCTAGCTGAGGCAACTCCAGAAGGGGAGGGCTAAAGGAGAAAACACGCCATAGACCTTGGTGTCCCTTCAAAGGATTAGAGCCATCTTTTATCCTTAGGTCTTCTCAACAATGCATGTGGGTGAAATTATGCTCCTTTGCCTTGTCTGCCAGGGAACACAGCCCTACCTGTCTGAGGTTAGATGCCTCTCTTTTTCTGCCTTCCATCTCATTTTAACCACCTCAGAGATCTAACACATGGTGCCAAAACTCTGGATGAGATATTGGAGGCCACCAGCTGCTCAAGCACTCCAACACAGCACCAACCTCCCTTGCTCTCCTATGCTCACCTGCCCTAGGCCTGACAGGGCTGCTTGCTTCTCTCAGGTGACTGCTTCTTCTCACTCCACCATCTCAGTGCTTTTTCCTCTCTCTTTCCTCTGCCTTCCCCTGACACACTCTGACCTTCTGACTGGGAAGCTAAGTGGCATTCAACAAGAACACATGTGCAACATACCGCAAAATGCCAGAACAAAGTAATTCATAGAATTAGGTTAGGTCTTAAAGCTCATGGGAGCCCCCACCCCCAGTAGACTTGAGATTTACTCAACCAAAGGCACTGGGGACTTTCCACTGGCTGTAAGAAAATTTGGCAGAGAATCTCAGAAATTTTCTGTTAATCTGCCACTTGTCAGTGGAATACCCTGAAACCTTTCAGGGCTTTTAGTGCAGTTTCTAATAGGTTAGGTATACCCTTAGACCCAGGTCATAGGGTCTAAGGGTATACCTAACCTATTTTCCAGGCACATTTGCTCAATGCAAAACTTGGGGGACACTTTGAGTAGCAGGATATTTATCTCTCTGTTTTTGCTTTGGTTCCATACCCATTCTAGGGTCAAAATTATCTGTTCCAAAAGACATGCCTAGCTTGTTTGCTGGCTAAAAGGAGCTGCAATTAGGAGAATTTAAACCAGAAACTCTCTTTTGTGTCTCTATGCAAATCTGGCCTCAGTATATACAGAACAATCACAATCATTGCCCAGAATTTGGAACTTTTGATCTTAATATGCAAACTGATTTAAGATAACTTCATAAAACAGAATGGTGAGAGTGGTCTGAGGTTCCTCACCCATAAAACACCCAGTTCATTTTAATCTTTCTCATCTGTACCACTCAGTTCTGGTTTGCAACTCTGCCCAGACCAGAATGCCTGACCCTTCTGCAAGGCCACTAAACTTGTATCTTTATAATCCCAGAGTGGGGATAGGATTGCTGCCTTTGGCCTGCCTTTGTTTCTGTCCCTCCAATCCTGGATATATCTTTTTAGTTCTCTGACTACTAGCCCCCCCTTTTTGGTTTTGTTCACTAAAATGTTCAAGGTTATAGATATCTTTGAAGCTTTTGCTGAGTTAAAACTATTTATCTCAGGATCTATATAAGCATTGCGTGCATGGTTTAAAAGTCTGTAAAATTCCAGTAAGAATGGCTAGATTAAAATCTACCATAAAACGAATTAACAGTTAAAAGTCCATGAATAATTAATCTTAATTTCCTATAGTATATCATACATATAACTTTCTTAGGAAAATAGATGTTTTGGAAGAACAAAAAGGGGGTATGCTTGAAGGGATTACCTTACCAGGGAGGCAGGTTCACCTCTGAGTAAATAAAAACCATGTGACTTGCTGCCATCTTGACAAATGACCTCAGCAGGATGGAAGCAACCATATGGTTGGCCACCATCGTACCTGGTAACCTTACTGAAATGAAAGCAGTCATTTAAGAAGTGTTGGTTACAAAATTGTTATTGGTCACAGTCAATGTCTTTCTAAAAGAAGAAAGAGGAATATGATATAGGAATGATGAGGAAAGAAATAGATTATTAAATCTACTTGAATCTAAAAACCAACTGTTAATCTCAAAATGTTTTATATTGGTGGGGATTTCATTTTATTGATATAAATTTAAGATTAATGCTGTTATACCATATGTATATTTTTACTCTTGTTTAAAGGTATTATGTTTACACAGCTCAACTAAAAATGTAATGTATAATTAAGAAATACAGATTTACAAAAAATACAGCTAGTCATCTATAATTGTCAAACTTATAGTTTTGCTAGACTTTGTAGATATACAAGATATATTTCAGATAGATAATCTTCAAACACTTCAAAGACCTAGATAATATGACATTTAAAATATTTTAATAACAAGCTTTTTATGATAGTAAGACATGTCTGTTACTGGCAACATCAATCTACCTCAGAGAAGACAAAGGGCATCGAAAAAATCCATATAGGGTTTATTTTCTTATGGCAAAAGATAGCTATGTGGCCAAAGAAACTGTCTTTGCCTGAATTGCTGAGAGCTACTGTCTAAATTGAACCAATAAAACATAAGAAAGGTGATTACCAAGCTTTGCCAAGACAATGTAGAACAGTCCTACAAAATTCCCTGCTTCAAAAAAAGTCTATCAGATATGCAAGGCCTGTAGGACAAAGAAGAATGCCCCAATGTTACAGAGGAACTTTGGTTGCCTGTCTAGGAAGCCAGCTATTTCTGTCCTTTCTCACATTTTTTTGAAAGTTGCTTGCCTGCACTTCCTGCTTACTCAGGTAATATTTCCTTCTCAGATCTTTGATGAAGTTAAAGACTAGATTATTACAGCTGTAATTTTTCTTAATTATAATAAAAGATAAATTAGATATAAAACTTTAAGCTCACCAAGACAGGATAGATAATTAAATATTTTCTCTAATTTTGTCAAATAAAAATAGATTAGATATTGTAAAATAATTATTACTTGATAACTGTTTCATTGTATGTAGTTTTACGATGTTAAAGCTAAAGCCTTCCTTTTTGATTAGGCAGAAATGGCAAAATGCTGTGGGATAATCCTTTTTTATGTTACAAATATGTTTTCCTCTCATGGGTTTATAAAGAAGCTGCTCTGGCTTATAGCAAGATAGAATGAGTCCAGGCAGGAATACCAAACTGAAAATACAGAAAGGAAAAAAGGACAGAGTCAAAGAGAAAAGAGATGCAAGCAGTCATTGGGGAAGCAAGATGCTAGACAGGTAAAACTATGAGCCATGTGGCAAAATACAGATGAATAGAAATGGGTTAATTTAGTTGTAAGAGCTAGTTAGTAAAAAGCCTGAGCTATAAGCTGAGCATTTGTAATTAATATAAGTTTTGTATGTTTGTTTGGGACCAGACTGTTGGGACAAAAGAAAAGCTCTGCCTCCTATTATGGTCAAGCTATGTCAGCTTGAAGTAGTTAAAGAGGTTGGCACCCCCAAACCTCAGAAGACAGCTTGGGTGACTAAAGAAACATGGGCCACCCCACTTATTACTCTTCTTGCCCCTCAGGACTCAGAATTAAAACTGCTAGACTGAAGTCTTCCTTTGGTGTGGGAAGTCCTTCTGCATATGTGTTGCTTTCATTGATTAATAAGTAAAGAAGCTGGCTTGGTCTGTGATAGGGCACAATAGAGTTAGGTGGGGAAAACTAAAACAGAATGCTGGGAGAAAGAAGGCGGAGTCAGGGAGAAGCTACAGAGTCATCACGGGAAACAGACATAAGTGGCTAGCCAGAACTTTACCAGTAGGCCATGAGCCTTGTGGTAAAATCATGGAAATGGGTTAATTCTAGATGTAAGAGCTAGCTATCAATACACTCAAGATATTGGCCAAACCGTATTGCAAATAATATAGTTTCTGAGTGATTATTTTGTGGTCTGGGAAGCTGGGAACAAACAAGCATCTTCTGTCAACATTCCTTGAATCAACGAACCTCTCAGTCCTATCAACCCTCAGAAAAAAATCCTTAGAGAAATGTCAGATCGGCTTAATATCCATCAGGACCCACTGAATTCTTTGGTAGCTACTGTGCTACATTAAAAGGGACTAGATCTGATTATTGCTAATGATGGGATTTGTATCCTCCTCCACAAATGATGCTTCTTCCACAGCAATGCATTTCTACCTGGTTTGTGCTGGGGCACTAGACACAGGTAACAGACAGAAATTCAACACAGGCCTCCTAAGGATGGACTTCTGCTCCCTCCCACTCTGGCTCCTACCCTTGATCTTCTTTCTTATGTTGTTACCCTGTCTTTTTAAATGTTTTTCTTCCTGAACTTCACCCTATAACCAAACAAAATGTTCCACGTAAGCTACCCCAATGGCTCTCACCCTACAGTAGGGTTCTATTTGTTTCCTGATACATCTACAAAAGACCCTTTTAGACACTGTGGAGAAATTCTGGCTGCAAGGGACCTTTAGATTTCACCCTAGGCCATATACAGTTCTTTACATTGGTCACCTTTTTCCTCCTGTTCCTTTCTTTTGGTGCTCTGTAGGTCCGAGTTGCTTCTACTAGCTCATTTTGGTGAAGCATTCCTGGCAGTGGAACTAGTCACTCTCACTATGAGTCAACTCTGAGCCCACTTCCTCTCACAGATCCACTCCATCTCTCCCATCTCTTCTCCTCCCTTTCCCTCCACCTTCCTGGGAAAGCTCTGTTTTTCTCTGTAACCAAATCATCTGCTTAATGGTTATTTTTCAGTAAGACTTTCCAGGAATAGAGAATGGCATTTGCATGATCCATTGTAGCCAAACAAGTTAAAACTTCCCTCAAGCTAAGTGACCAGAGGACCTCTCTGTTCAACAGACCCAGAACTATACCCCTCCAGCAGTGACCCTTCACCGCAGGAAACGACTAAGAGAGAATCTATGCCCCCATTTTTCTGTATCTCCTTAAGTTTGAAATAATAGTTTCCTGCTAAAAGACTATACTTCCCAGCTTCCTTTGAGGCAAGGCAAAGCAGCTCCAGAAAAGAGAACAGGGGGAGAAAACATGGTTCAGTCATTTCTGCCCTTCTAAAGAGTTGTAAGCATATTTTTCTTCAGGTGTTCTCATCCACCTTTGTGGAATGAGACATTTTCAACCACCCAGGTAGTGAAATTATGCCTCTTTAGCTTGTCTACCAACGGATGTGGTCCCATCTGTCTAAGGACAGAGGCTTTCCATCTCTTTGAAGCCACTACAGAAATTTTCTTATAATTGAAAGTTGTGGGTTCTGACTCAGCAGTTGTCAAGAAATAGTCCTGAGAATACCAAAAATCTAGAGGGTTGCACTGGAAAATCTGGAACATTTTATATAGAGGCTATCTAAAGGAAGACCCAAATTTGTTTTCCCTGAATATTGCCTGAATATATTTTAAAAAGAATGCATTCTATTATTTTTTTATGGCTCACTTCATACTATTCCACAGTTGTAAAGAAACCAAATGCAATCACCATTATTTGAAGAGTTCCCAGTTTGCTTGACATGGTCAGTTCACTGGTCAATTCAATAATGCCACAAAAGCATTGATAATGTAAAACGATGATTAACTGGCCTTGATTGTGCACTAATTCCTGTCAACATTCTAAATGTACATCAACTAATCACTTTGAAGCTGCTGAACCAGGAACATAGCAAAATAGCTAAACAAATGTTTTTTCCCCAACTGCAGTCATTAAATCAACAACACTATTGTCATCAGGAAGCTGTTAGAAAAGTAACTTCTTGAGACACATCCTAGATCCAGTGAGTTGGAAACACTGGGACTTATCTACAACCCAATAAAAAAAACCTGTAACTTTTTCTTCTCTTTTTTCTTGAGACACAGTTTCAACTAGGTAGCCCAAGCTAGCTGGAACTAGCCATACCCCTGCTTCACCTCCCTGAGTGCCCAGATTACAGATGAAGGCAACTCACCTAGGCTCAGCCAGTAATTCTGCTGTTAAGTCTGCCTTGGTCTCAAGTTACTACTAGGATGCAAGTAACATTGCTTAAGCCATACATGCTGAGGGGGGTTCCCTTGTCTCTCATGGTAGAATAGAAGATCTGATTCCTGCTCATTAACATCATACTTCTATATAAAAAACCCCTACATGCCTGCCTAGGCAGACACCAGCCACAAGTTACTCCCAATAAATAAACAAATAAATGGAGGGGAGGAAAAACAAACAAGTTACAACTTGGTATGTAGTTGAATGATATTCTGGTCCAAGTCTGTGATCTTTTATTGTTATCAATTAGATCACAAAGGAGAAAGGATTAATCCAGTCTCTTGCTAGACCTGGTGGGGAAAGCTAGAGATGACTTCTAGAATGAAGTGGCATCTCATACTGAATCTGATGTAATAGTAGTCAGGTCATGGTAGAAGGAAATAAACAAAAAGAAGAGAGAAGGAATTGTAAAGCTTTTGTATAGAAATAAAATCTATTCCTGAGAAACAAAAATTTAGTATGGATGTGGCAGGAAAGAAGTATGACATGAGATTCTTGGTGATCTAAATCAGATCTGGAAAGAAATGGAAAAGGTCTGGATTCTATCTCATTTGTGATGAATAATTGCTTTAATTAGAAGCAATGGTAACTTTTAAGAAAAAAGTGTCATTAGAAACACAAAGACACACAGATGGCAATCCAAAGGGCAGATGTGCAAGGGTGAGGAGGGAAAGCACATTCTCGTTCTGAAAATACTGTTTGTCATTTGTGTCCATCCATTGCACGTATACAATGTGATGCTAGTTTTACCTGTCAACTTGAAACAGTTTAGAAGCACCCGGGGAAGGGACTATCAATGATAGATTGTCAAATTAGTTTGGCATGTGGGCATTCGTGTGGCAGGAAGGTATCCTGATGGTGTTCATTGAGTTGCCTTTGTTGGGGTATTTTATCACAGCAACATGAAATTCTGTAAACAAAAGTTACTTTGGTAATTTGAATGCAATTGGCCCTCATAAGCTCATAGAGAGTGGCACTATTTAGAGGTGTGGCATTGTTGAGGTTGGTATGGCTTTGTTGGAGGAAGTATATCATTATGGGGTGACCTTGAGGTTTCCTATGCTCAGGATACCACCCAGTGTCTCAGTCCTCTTTCTTTTGCCTTCTGATCCAGATGTGCACAGCACCATGTCTGCATGCATTCTGCCATGCTCCCTGCCATGATGATAATGGACTGAATTTCTGAAACTATAAGCTGCCACCTCAGTGAATGTTTTCCTTTATAAGAGTTGCCGTAGTCATGGTGTCTCTTCACAACAATAGAAACCCTAAGCTACTAAAAATATTTTTCCTCTAAAGTTGCTTGATTAAAAACAGAATGAAAATATTTAAAACAGGAAGCAGAGTCATCTAAAGGAAAATATGAATAACATATGAAAGACTGAGCATAACAGAAGAAACTGATATTCCAGGATGGAAGAATTATAGAAAGTTATCGAGGATGCATGACTTTCGAAGTATTTTAGCAAAATTAAACCACGTAAACAGAAGGAAGAAAGAGATGAGAGTATCCCTAGACGCATTAACCTCAGAGGAGAAATAGTGGCGGCAGGGACCCTGAAGAGACGGGATAGAGGGAAACACTGAAAGATGGATCTGTTTTCAGAGCTAAGCACTTTACATTTTGTCCTGTAGGAAATGTCAATGCAAGACCTATGAATTAGTCCCGGAGAAACGCTGAAACTAGGGCATGCTTTCCCAGGAGGGATGTTGTGTTTCACTCTCATTTAATAGCATTTAAGTGGGGGTGTTAAAATAAAGTCCTGTGCTGAATCTTTCCCCTTGAAATAAAGGTGTATTTTAATAAGACTACAGGACTAGAATACATTTCAAGGTTGAATTTAGTTTTTCAATTGCTATTTAGTCATCTATTCATATTTCAGTATGCTTTCATTAACTTTCTGACTTCTAATGAACAAAGGTGAGGGTCTGAGAAAGGTAGAGGAAGTTCGAGCAGTGACCTCTCCCCACCACTTCAGTTAGCATTCTGCTCAACCTTCACTCGCTCAACCTGCAAGCCTCTATGTGTATGTGGTGGGTGGGGAGTTAGGAATCAATTTGGGAGGTGGTGATAGCATCTCATGTCTTCTCTGTTTGTAGCTCAGGCACTTGGCTCTCTAGAGATGTTCGTGGGAAATAGTTCTTATTCAGTTTCTTCTTTGCATTCCCACTCCCAGCTTGTCCAAAAGAGGCTGTCATGCCTTCTCCCATTGAGGGCCAGGAAGTAGAGTGTTGCCAATAATTATGTGTGCACAGCAATTATACAAAATGAATTGTTTATGTTTCAAAAGTGCTAGTAGATTGCTTTTTCTAATTGAAATTGGGTCTACTTCAGCTTCTTTTGTTTTGCTGTTTTTGGTTATTTTTTTGTATTTAATTTGCAGCACATCTTTGCATCATTAAACAAATATTCCAAACAGAATAAACAAATTTAACAGATCTTAGTTTAATATTCCAAAACAGTATATGGTATGTGAGTCAGAGAACGAACAGTGGTAGGCCATATATACTAAAGTTGGAACATTATTTCATCCTCATCAAGGATAACATGCAAAATTCATGAAGCATTCATTCCATGTTTTTGGTTATTTTAACAGGGAGCCTTGCTATGAAGCCCTAACTTGCTTACTACTCCCTATGTTCCCCACCCTAGTGTTGACTAGCCCCAATCCTCCTGCACCGACTCTTGAGTGCTGGGATTACATTTGAGCCCCAGACCAGACTTTGATATTTTGAATTTGTAGCATCTTCATCTTTTCTAAACACTTTGTATATATCTCTTTGAATCTGGCAACTGCTTTATGAGCTTGACATTATAGTATGATGTCACTGTACCTGGATAAACTTCCCAGCTCACAAAAAAACAGCATTCATATTGGCTGCTTCAGAGCTCTAGATCTGAATATCAACATTTTACTGTGACCCACAGAAGCAAAGGTACAGTCTAGCAACCAGCTTTATTATTTCTAAGCCTACCTACTCTTCTCTATGATTTCAGAGTATGACAGCACAGGCAAGGGAAACTCCTTTACATACAGTACACATATGTAATGTGTCTTTGCATATTATAAACAATGAAAGTGAAATATACACTGGTCCTCATCATCTGAAGTACCTATCATGTTATGTCAACATTGGGGTATATCTTGGGATATACCCCAAAACACTGGAGGGAAAGAAAAAGAAGCAGGAATCCTGTGTCAATTAAGTCTTGGAAACTGGGCACAGGAGCACACATCTCTTCTCCTACTTGTTCCTAAAGAAGGCAATAGGATAAGGAATTCAACATCAACAACTTAACTAAGTAGCAAATTTTAGACAAGCGTAGGCTACATGCAACCATGTTTCAAAACAAAACAAAAAAAAACAAAAACCTAACAAATAACCAGGCCTTAGAAGGGCACAAAAGGACCTCTTGTCTCTAAACTCATCCTTTTATTCACTGACATGAGAAATCCTAGGAACACAAGTGTACCCAGACTCTTCTCAGAACACCGTGTCCATTCTCAGCCTAAGAGGGCGAGATAGGTTTCCAAGCTTTATACCAAGGCATGACCTTGAATCTAAAGAAGAATATGGGTAAGAGAGGCAGAGAAGCCAGTGTGGTTAGGTCAGTCCATTCTTCACCAAATCTCTAGTGGCTTTCCATCTTGTCTAAACTCAGGGGCATACTTTACCAGCTCTTGATTCTATAATATGTTTATCCTAGGAATAATGGATAAGGTCTCACTCTGTGATTTATGAATACTGGTTTCAGATTCATGGTGATCTCCTTTCTCATCCTCCTGAGTGCTGGCATTATAGGCTTCAACTACCACAACTAGCTTTTAAAACCATTCTTGTTAGTGTACTTCTTCGGGGCATTTGCCAATATTTTGACTCCAGAAAAATTTTTTTTTAAATGAAACTTGTTTTTAAATTATTTCAAAAGCTCACCTTTCAGCACTAAATTGCAAATGCAGCTTTTTAATAAACATGTTTCAACTAGCACCAGAGGTGTGATCTGAGTTAAGAGGGAATGAGTTTATGCAGTATTCATATATATTACTGGCTTGGATAATATCACAAATGTTTCTTTTATTTAAACTTTGTTTTCAGAAATAGGTTATATGCACATTTTTATAGTGACTCCTTCCCAGATCTAAATTTCTAATTAAAATCTGTCAACCCCTGAACAGGTTATGGAGCGAGAGAGACTTCGGAGCACTCACTCTTAAATGGGAAATCTTTATCAAATCCCTCCCCTCAAGGTACACTGATATATGAGAAGAGAAGAAATATTTTCGGGGCCAGGGGTGATGGTTGACTCCAAAGAAACGCTGTCTTTCATACACAGCAGTATTGCTGTACATGTAAACTCAAAGAGAATATAGCAAAATGCCCAAGACTTGCACAGGTTCACGACAGATAGGGTTCCAGCACTGAGGGGGAGAAGTAGATAAGGCTCTCACCCCTAATCAAGAAGCTATCTGAAATTGATACCAGATGGCAAAGGGATGATTTTCACAAGACTCCCTACCTAATAAGTCAGAGTTGAAATATGAAGGCAAATGCAAAGACAGCTTGCCCAAGAAACCCTAGCATTAGGCTTGACAACACTCCACTGAGAGTCAAGAAAGCCAAAAGCAAAAGACAAAGAGCATGGAGAAGGGAGCAAGAGAAAGGCACCATGAACTCTTCTCCATGAATGTTAAGTTAGTTAAGTCTCGGAAGTTGCCTGACACTTTAACTCTAGGATTTGTTCGCAGGACATAATGCTAAATAGAAACAATGTAGATTTTTATGTTTATTAAGGATGATAACTCCTTCCTTGGGAAGCTCTATTTTGTTCTTCTTGGGATTTATTTCAGTAACTCTGGATAGCTGATCTCTCATCCTTTTGTTTTTGATCCTTCTCCTCTGTATCCCTCAAAAATGTCTCATAATCATTATATCAGCTCTTTGCCATGTCAAATCTGTATTTTAAAGATATCATGGATATTTAACACTTGTGCTGAATTTTAGTGTCTGAATTTTCTTATTCCCAGCAGTGACCTAGCCTTCCCAGTTCAGTCTCCTGCTCATTAGTCCATAGAGATCATCTGTGATGATTAAATATATATAATACAGTAAGGCTTTCTTTTTTTTAGATGAGAAAATGTTTTTTGATTTAGAATTTACATAGTTTGGACATATTATAAGCAAAGATTATCACCTGAACATGGCTAGGCATTAATCCCTGAGTTGGTATTCTCTTTGTAGCTACCAACAAGAGTCTTTCTTGCCCTTTATCTGGATTGCTCTGTGCTACAAGAAGACAATTTAAATACTGTTTACTGGAAGACATTAAGGGATTGGGGAGGGTTCACTGAGTACTTAGGCTCATTCACTACTTGACTCATACTTGTATTTGACCAACAAAAGACACTGGCAGGAATGCTGAGGTAAGAAGAAAGGAGTGATGTGGGTCAGGAGGGAGTGATGTAGGTCTCATGTCTTCATTCTTTCAACACTACATTAAAATGTAGTAGCCAAGTCTCCTTCGGTCAGTCAATAGCTAAGAGACACCATTTGGTAAACATACTCCGCAGCTCCACAGTTCAGCTGCCACTGAATCTGTAATGCTCTATGTCCGTCCATCCATTCATCCATCCACCCACCCATCAATCTATCATCTATCTATCATCTATCTATCTATCTATCTATCTATCTATC
>LOJH01045018.1:0-13242 GCA_001685095.1 Ellobius talpinus | reverse complement strand
CCAGCCTACAAATAACAATCCCAGAGAACCTAGACAACAATGAGGACCCTAAAAGAAACATACAGGGGTCTAATCTAAATGTAAAGTAGAAAAAGGCAAGATCTCCTGAGTAAATTGGGAGCATGGCTACCATGAGAGAGGATTGAAGGGGTGGGGCGAGAAAGGGAGGGGAGCAGAAAAAATGTATAGCTCAATAAAATCAATAAAAATTATCTAAAAGCTCTGTAAGTGTCCATGTGACTCTGCAATTCTAGGATTCATGCTCTACTCTGTGAGTAGACATAGTACACAACTATTAGAAGTTGTGTCTAATGCACACTTGGAAACATGGTAGTGGAACCAGAGAAGGGGGATGACCAAAGTGACCATAGTGAATCAAAGATCCTGTTCTCACTATTCTTTCTGGATGTAGAATAGTTTCTTACCCAGAGAATTCAAATTCACTGCCGAGGATGGTCAGCTGATGGGACACATTAAGCATCTTTAGATCTTTATAAGTTAAGAATGCACAGTGTAACCACAAGCATCATATGGAAGAACGTAGTAAATGCAGACATAGAACACAGAGGACCAAATGGTGACAATGACAAACTATTCCAGTGAGGGCTTAAGAGTAGGGAAAATGGGGAAGCGAACTAGTGCCACACACTTGAAACAAGAAGTGAGATGGAAGGGCTAAGTTCAGATAGCTCAGCAAGCACATTTGTGTATAAGACTCAACTATAAGAAAGAATGGATTGGACAGAACAGTTTGAATGCTGACTGGTGTAACATATCAACACAGTGGAGTAAAAGGTTGGGAAAAGGGCCACGTTGCACGCACTCTGACATCATAGGACCAAGCAGGATGAGCTTCAGGTAAAGGGAAGATACCCACCCTCAAAAGGCTGCGTGAGAGCAACAGGAATAAAGTAGGAATAGTAAACAAGATAAGATGGAAAGTGAGTTTAACAAACTCTTGAAAACAGCTTAAAGAAACCAAAATGGTTGCTAGTACTACATAATAACTTTGCATCATGTGTTCAACAGATGTGACTTAATTCACTTACATGGAAGATAGTGGGCCAATGATCGTCTGTGGATGCACAGAGGAAAAGCTCCAGCCAGACTGAGTTCTGGATTCTGAAGTGAGATTCAAACATTTCAAAGAATTAAACTTACAGAAAAAGCATAGATTTTCATGATTATCGATTCAGAAGTGGTTTATTAGAATGACATGAGAGGCACAAATAGCTACAGGAAGAAAAATTATGCATAACTAAAATTTAAATAATTTTATGTGTCAAAGGATACCCTCAAAAATCAAAAGTATTGGGAATGAAAAAATCATTTTTCAAACCATAGAGTCATATATCTGATAAGAACATTGAAAACATTTGTGAAAATCTTACAACCTAATAGTAAATTTTGTATAATTTAAAAGTTGTCCAAAGGATCATAGTATACAACACATACACACACACCACATATCACACATGCACCACATATGCATATAAAACCACACACATGCACATGCACAACACACCAAACACCACATCCACATGCATCCACACCACATAACACACACGCACCACACATGCACACATACTACACATGCACACACATGCACAACATATCAAACACCATATATACATCCACACACACTACATACCACACACAACACACATACACATGTGCATCACATAGCACACACACATGCATACACACCATACACACACATACAAGAACCACATATCGCCCCCCACATAACCAATATGCATATAAAAAGTCACCTAGCATCCCTTAAAGTTATAGAAATTCTAAGAAAAACTTTAATGAGAAACTATTTCATGCCCCCTTGTAACCAAGGGCACAGGAAAAGCTAAATGTGGAGGAACTGTAACCTTCCTACTCTGCTCGTGGGAATTTAAAATGATGAACCTACTACAGGAATGAACAGCAATAACCCCCTAAAGGATGGGGATTGGGTGACCACTAATCTATTCTTGTGTCTATACTTAAGGAAGACAAACATCATCCACATAAAACTAACACAGTTCTCCTAATACTGCTGTTCTTGGTAGCCCCAAACCGGACACCACTCAAGCCCATCCAGTGCTTGATATATGAATTAAAAATTGGTATAACTCTCTAATGTAATGACTGTGAACGGTGGGCATGGGCTACAATGGGTGAACCTGAATGAATTTCTACTCAGTGTGAGAAACTGATTCCAAAGACCACACAGCATACAATCCCTCTTACATGAAATGTGCAAACATGGAGATCCATAGAGAAAGTACATGAGCTGCTGCCTAGAGCTGAGAGGATAAGGGAGAATTGGCATGATCCTTCTTCTGTAGACGTGAAAACACCCGACTTTGGCAGCTGCAAACTCTTTGCCCATCCTGTAGGCCCTTGAATTATATGCTTCACATGAGGCAGTGTGCAGTATATGAGCTACATCTGCTTTAGGGTGGGACACGAACTCCAGATGTTGGTGAGGACAGACTAATGAAACCTTTATCACAGATCATAGAAGTGTATATTGCTTCAGCCCACAAAGTACTTGGTACACTCTACAAAAGTTGTGCTCTATGATGCAGTGATGTTCTTCTAACAGATATGTGTATCCTTGTGTATAAGTGTGTTCATAACAGCATCATTCTTAATGAAACCAGGAAACAACTCAAGTGTTCATCCGTAGAATAGATGGGCTATATTAACATTAAATATCCCCCGAATGTCACAAAACCCCTTTAAATTTCAGGCTCTCTCATTCTCTACTATATCAAACTGTGTGTGTACTTTGTCTGTAGTAGGGTGCCTCTTGAGGGTTAGTCTAAAGCCCTCAGAGCATTCCCCAAGGCACCCAGAGGCTCAGTTTTTCATAAGTTGAGCTAATACTGGCCAGCATTTTTTCAGTGAACATATGTGAGACTTTCAGATGTCCAATGCAAATAAGGGTCCATAGACATGTGTATTCAGGTAACAGTTAAATAAAGCCCTTTATTGAGAAACTAGCATACCTAAGACTTTTCTGGAAGATTAACTGAAGACTCTTGTACTGCTTAGTAGCTTTAGAGCCCAGGAATGACTTTTGAAAAGAAATTGAAATGTTGTTCTCATACTTGATCAAAACAGAAACAAAAACAAACCCCACAAAACCAAAACAAACAACAAATGAAAGAAAAAGAAAGACAAAACTGATACTTTGAAGAACTAGCCTTTCTTGAAAACAATTGAGAGACACCAATGTACAACAATTCTGTGAAGCTGGTAAATGAAAGACTAGGAAGTTATAAAGACAGTCACAAAGTGACTCAATTCACTAAACACTCCAAAGCAAAACTTAAACATGAACTGAATCTGTCACTCCCCGAACCCTGTTTATGCCCCTGACTCAACGTTCTCCATTTGGAGAAATCCTGCTCTCCTGCAAATTTGTCTTTTCTAGGCCCGGTCTGCTCTGCAGAGATCTTGATCTCACGTTCCATCGTCTGAGGGTGTTCCTTTTTTTTTTTTTGAGCAAAGCTGAATGTCACCCTCTGTTGTGTTTCTTGTCAGCCTTTGAGGCAGAACGTGCTCAGTACTCTGTTGACTGAGTAATTTAAGACACAGAAGAAATGCGGACTCCTAAAACTACTTGACTCCTCGAACTGAGAAGTCATGCTGTCCTCCGTGGGCAACAGCCCCCGCCCCCCCCCGTATGTGTGTATGTTCCATGTATTTGCTTCTTACACAGACAGCCCTCATCATCTCTTGTCTCCCTGTACGACTTAGGGTCTCATCATCTAATCGCCAAAGGTTTACTGAGTCATGTTCGAAAACAATTCCTGTTTCCTGTACTCATATTTTTTTTTCCTCACTTTTCAACAAGGATGTCTATGTGATTTCTCTGGATCATAGTTCTGTGTCCTTGAGGCTCTCTATGCTCTCCTCCCCCCTTCCCAAAGTCACGTTTTACACGAACGTGCAGAGGCAAGGGTTTCAAAGCCTTCACAGGATGCAGCCCTTCCTTCCAAGATATAATTAGAAACAATGCTATGAAGTGGGTAGAAATGTGTGGACGTGGCACGGTCTGTGTAGAATATCACATCTTTTCGAGGCAACCACTCAAGGGTGTTTGAACCAAACTGCTGACTTCCTAGAGGCTTTGTTGGTGTGTGGACACATTGCTTTTTCTCTGTGCCGTAGACTGGTGAAAGCCCTTTGTATTTAATTTCAGCCACGCACTCAGATAGAAAGACGTAAAGAAAAGGGAACAAATGTTTATTTCCCTGCTTCTCCTTTTTTCTTTAAGATAAATAATCAATTATCTTCCCACTCTAACACCCCATGAGAGCTTTCATGTGATAGGTTGGACACTCTCTTCTTCGACATGAACAAGATCCATTCCTTCACACTTTAAATCATCAGAGGCTGAGTAACATCTCAGCTCACCAGGGGCTGTGTTGGATGATGATGTCCAGAACTTGAGTTTTCCTCTCTTCCTGAGGCTGTGTAGTTTTACCCCTGTCCTGAACGTGCCGTTACTAAGTGTTTACTATCTCTTGTCACTAAAACACAACACAAAGCCCAACCATAACAACCAATCTGGGAAGAGAAAACTTCCCTTAAATGTCTTTTAAACTTGAGTGTTTCTACGTGACTTTGTTCTTTTCTGTCTGTTTACTTCAAAATAACCTGAAAGACCTTCTCGAAGAGAAGAGCCCTGGGTTAGGCTGAGCTTTACCACATGGCACAGAAACAGCTCTGAGCTGAACTTATTTTCAAGGATAATAAAATTTTGTGTGAGGCATTTGGTGTTGTGGGATTCCGAAAGGTTATCAGCCAAGCGTTTATAATAAAAGTCCTCTGTGTTTCCCCTCGCGCACACTGGGAAGATGGGAGCGCTATCAGTCTGACATTTCTGTCAGAACTGGTATTTGAACCACTGGATGATTCTGACAAATGCCACGGCTGTCACTGGCTCAGTTTTAATTACACCTGACTGAATCTTTCAATGACAGCAAGCAGAAAACTTAATTAGACTCGAGAGCATGAGCTGGCAAGAGGATACCCCAAACAGTGTACACTGACATAGTGACCACATTACAATCCACTAGCCTTCCAGAACAATTTCTACATGATTTCCCAAGGCTTCTGAGATTATTTAAATTTGAACTGCTCTAGAGAGTACTTTATATTTATGTATTTATTTCATAAGTCATTTAGTTGTATAAGACAGGTAGCATATAGAAATATAAATGGAAAATAAAAGGACTCTTTCCTTCTCTGGGTATCAGCCAATGCAGATGCACATGCAAACACACTTACACACATACATGCACACATGACCGGATGACAGTTCTGTATCCAAGAAAAAAAATGGTATTAATGTTTCCATCTTAAATTACCATCAATTTTCAACGTCTGAATGTTATTTCTCTTTTAGTGATGCATTTTTATGGAAATACAAACTAGCTGGCTGTGATGTCATACTGTGAATATGCTTTAATTAAGATTAGCCATGTCTTGCCTGCTAGCTGGAGAAAAGCATCGTTGTCTTAAGAGAAAGACCCTCACTGAATCACTGCCCTTCCCTGCAGTGCTAATGGGATCCTGTTTTAGAGATCACAACTCCCTCTGTGGCTCAAGCCCAGTTCCCCCTACTTTTCAGACTGTGCCTGCGCAGAAGGAGTAATCATCTGTCCTCACTCACTTGGGCTAAGCAGTTCAGAAAGAGTCCGACTGAATATTGAGTTTTGTCAAACATAAAGGATGGTACTCAATGGTGTTTTATAAATAAAATATGCCAGTGCTTGACAAGACTGAACTCTCATCCTGATGATTCAGCCCAGACGCAGGACCTTCCCGTCTTGTCAGCTGTCTAGTTTGATTCTGCTGCCACTGTCCTTGCTGCCTGGAAATTCAGTGACGCCTGTGGAACAGAGCATTATTGGATACTGATTGACTACTTGGGTAAAATAACAGCCCAAGGGGGTCCTGCTTCTAAAGGAAGGCATGGCAGTGCAGGGCTTTGGACTTTTCTCCAGGGGTTTCTGTGAGAATAGCTGTAAATTTCTTACTTTCAGGGATACTAAAATGCCACAGTGTGGCCAGGTTAACCTCTTAGATGCCGGAGTTACTTGTTGGTGTGACAGTATACAGGTGTAACTTTGTGTCTGTAGTCTATAGAGAAGAAAAAAAACCTTGGGTTCATCCGTAGGCTAAGGAATAGTAGCTCCGAAGATAAACTTGCTCCTGAATTATGTCTCAGGATGTGGCACTGCCACCGTTAGCTTTAAGTGCTGTGTGTTGTCAACACTTACTGCTCACAGAGCCTTTTGGAAACTGTCTAGAGAACTGCTTGGCTTTTATTTATGAAAGACAGGCTCTCTGGACACTCCTGGGAAGAAATGCAGAGGATCGTTGGCAAGGTTCTGTTCCCAAACTTCTAGAATAGAATTTTGGAATAGAATTAAAATTGGAACTCAAATAAGGTGAGGTTCCATGGAGCAAGTAAATATAAAGTATTTAAAAGAAAATGCTACAGATGACAGAAAAGTACAAAAATTGTTCCTGGTATGAATAATTCACCAACTCTCTGATGGCATAAGTCACTTACTAATGTGCATTGCTTGCCATTTAATAGTGGCTGTATCCGAAGAAATATGGAAATTGGAATATTTTAATAACTTTCTATATGAAAGATGATGAGAATGCCTAAATGATTAAGAGGAAGATATGTTATAATGAACTAAAGCCACTCGAGTGTAAGGTAATTTTAATTCAAATCTCCATCTGCTTATGTATAATTAAGACTCATTTAACAAGTTAATGCTTAACAGAGAGAGCTGATAAGTTTGGTATTAAGGATCTTAAGAGAAGTAAATTAAACTGTCAGGGTTGAACTGGTCTTTAGTTTTAATTTCTTACACCTGAACCTTGTCTGAATTTCAGGGACCACTTTTTTTTTTATCTCCAGCATTGATTTCAGCATGAAGCCAAAGACAAAGCAGGGGGAAGGGGAGCAGCATATCTCTTTATATTTTAATTTGGGGGAGCCCACCCTGTCTTAGGTATGACAGCATCTCAACTGATATGAATATTTATATACTTCATACCACGTGTACAGCACCTGTGTGAGGCAATTTCAAAGCCACGAAATATTTATGCACACTTGAGATTGGCAGTGGGGTTAAATAATCTCAGGAAATCAGAAGAAAGCCTGTGGCCGTCCAGAGAGGTGATTTCGATCCTTTGTGAGTTCATGGTCTTGTTGCTTGGTCATGCTTTGTTTCTACACTTCCTGCCACAGGAGGTTGGGGGGGAGGATGAGGCTTACAAATGTGACGCCAAATTTTGCCGTCAAGTGTGAGGATTCAATTCCCTGGGAAAGGTGCCTTGTTTATGAGGTGATGAATGGGCTTTTCCTTTCACAACCTGGAACATCGACCAGACAGAAGTAAAGCAGGGTATTTGAGGATGCCTGTGGCTTTCCCAGCAGGAGGCCCACAAGGCAAAGTTTAGCAACCCTGTTAGCAGCAGGCCCATGCTGTGAGGCCACAGGGCTGAACCTGAGGTTCTGTGTCACAGCCAGCCTTAACATGGGGCTTGTAGCAGCCCATCCAGAAGGGACAGCTTCTTAAGATAGAATTTCACAAATCAGAGAGAGAGAGAGAGAGAGAGAGAGAGAGAGAGAGAGAGAGAGAATTAATCCCTGATACTTGAGCACCGTCAAGTACTCCCGGGCCCTCCCTTTCTGAGAGGCACTGATTCATTTCTTACTTACGAACTAGGAAGTACTTCTATGCTTTATCTTACTGACTCTTAAAGGGGAAGTCATTTGTCCAAGTTCATGGAATTAATAGATGGGTAGGTTTAGTATACTTTTTTCATTTTGTCGTTCTTTCTATATCACTGCTTCTTGCATCTGTCTATTCAAAGTCCGACACCCATACTATTTATACAATGATACTGTTTTTCTATAAACATGGTCCTTATTTAAGCAATGGAAATATACCAATATTAACATTATTTTACTTTATACTTCTTGAAATATGTCTCCAATAGCAAGTAGACATTTACTAGAACTTTGAAAGTGTATAGGAATCAAGTCCACACATAAAGAAACTGGTCATGCTTTTGCAAACAAAGACTATTTTCTTGGATAAGAACTAGACATTGTGTTTCCAGGGAGTTTTAGTCCATTAGATTATTGAAAAAAGTTTTAAGCATGCTCATAGTCAAGAGTCAATTCATTACAAAACTGCTGCCTCAGTAATAGACTTCCTTGTTATATCTAGTCACTAGAACTAGGGAGATGATGAGCGGTAGTGAGACCTTTATGTTTAAAATGCCCATCCCTGCCATTGGAGTGAATATTCTCATATACTGTCAAGCGTGTGACTGTTGTAAAGACGCTGTCTGGAAAGATCAAAGCTGGCAGATGACACCCTGCACCCAGTCTGCTGTATTCCCCAGGAAGAAACTGGGGGATCTGGATTACAGTGGCAGAAAACGCGGGTGACAGCTGAGACTCCAGTCTAATAGCGAAATGAAATAGGACACGTTGAAAAGAAGAACAAGAAGAATCTAGACTCTGTCTCAGAGGGATTTGTCAGTGTGTGGCTAGAGAGGGAATGTGTCAATGAGAGGGAATAGAGCCATGCTTAAAGCAGGGAGTCTCCGAAAGCTATACTGTACTCTGGCAGCAAGCATTTTAAAGAGAAAACAGAAGCAGAGGCACGAAAGATGAAAACTGTACATGACAGGCAGAGTGAGGGGAGATGGCGGAGAAACCCTCTCTGCTTACCACTGGCCTGGAGCAGCGGCCAGAAGCTGAGGAGGCTGAATTGTCAGCTTGATCTGCCATCGAGTTGACCTGCGAACATGTTTGTGGAGAACTGCCTTGCTTGTCTTCACGTAGGAAGGCCCAGCTTGAATGCAGTAGCACTGTTCCCAGTTTTGAGGTCCAGGACTGAAGAGGAATAGTATAAACTAGCTGAGCACCAGACATGAGTGCGTTCATTTCTATCTGCTCTTGGCTGCAGATGGCATGTGACTGGCTGTTTTAAGTGCCTGCCACCCTGATTTCCCTGCTATGTAAGACTGTAATCTGTATTTCTTAGCTTTCTTCACCAAGCTTGCTTGCTTGCTTATTTATTTATTTATTTATGTATTCATTTATTGGGCAGGGTGGTTTATTGCCACAACAGACATGAGAGTAGAACAGAAGTAATTTTACAGACTCCCACCAAATTGACTGCTTGGTGGCGACAGGCCCTCAGAGTACCACACTCTTGTGAAACTCAGAACAAGTGTCATAAGCTTATACACAAGTGGTTCTTAACCTATGGGTCATGACCTCTTGGGGGGGCATCGAATGACCCTCTCACAGGGGTCATGTAACAGATATTTACATTATGATTCATAATGCAAAATTACCATTTTGAAGTAGCAACGGAAATAATTTTACAGTTGAGGGTCACCACAACATGAGGTGTGAAGGATCCCAGCACTGGTAGTGTTGAGACTACTGCTATACACTGACCCTGCCCATGAGAATTCCTCTAGAGTACAGAGAAGGAGCTTTGCATCAGAACCCCTCACTCCACAGCAGGGTGGAAATCTGATCGGAGACAGATCATCAAGGGGAGAACACAGATCCAGACTCAGGTTCTGTACTCAACTCCAGGAAGGACAGCCCAGGAGTGGGAAGCTGCATTTGCAGCTAGACTCTTTAAAGGGCTACCCAGAGGTGTGACCAGCGTCTATGACCCAATCTGTGAAGTATCAACCACCAGATGCTTCCTGACCTTGCAACTGACTGCCCAGGGGTATAGCAGATACCTGGGACCTAGGAAGACACCCCTAGTGAGCTGATGCTTCAGCCAGCAGCCTGTGAGACTGTACGCAGACACCACGTTGCCACTCAGATTCTTCAGGTAAACCTTCTGTCTCACGGTGTCAGCTTAACAGGCCAGCTCTGGGCTGCTCTGTCCGGCCCTCCTTTCCTCTCTTGCTCAGAAGTCCTTTCGCAGTTTCCTTTCTATATGCTTTCTCCAAGAGCATAGGCTTTCTTGGTTTGTGGGGTTCTCTGTGTCTTTCGGCATCATGGCAGGTGGGAGTCTTTGGGGAGCTGATGGCATTTCTTCACATCTCTTGATTTTGTCCTACTTTTGCCCAATCTGCTTTACCCATTCACCCTTGTTCTACCATTTCCTCCCCTATGTTTGCTCTGTTGGCCCAGAACTATGCAATATAGTTTTACCCTGCTTTTCTCCTATTTGCCTTTACCACAGTTATTAATATCTTACTATACACAGTACTATCGTCAGTGTTCTTGGTTTCCTAAGATGACTGGATCTTTAAGGGTGCTTACTATTTGATTGGTACTCTATGTTCCCAGGCAACCTATCCTTTGGTGGTAGTTGTTTTTGCACACCGTATTCTGCTTTTAGAGGACTACCGGAGACTGAACCTCGTACCCAGAACTGGAATTTAATGGAAAAATAACACATGCTAGAAATGCTACAAACTAACCCCTCTTGTTCATTATAAACACTTCCACTGAAAGAATGAGGCTAATTAAAAAAACCAAACAATCCAATCCAGCCAGCAAATAAAGCCCAGATATGCAAGACCCAAATGCAACAAACAAACAAGCAAAAAAAATCCAGGCAACACATTTTTTTCATTTCTTCAATTACTTATCATACAGCAATGGCTTCCAATGTGTGTGAGTTATCTGAAATCCAAGAGAAATAATTTAAAAATGTTATATGTTCAAAGAAATGACAGGAAAAATATCTCCTGGGTGATTTCCAAGAGAACACAAATATCTGAGTGAACTAAGGGTGCCAATACAGGATGTGAGAGTGGAAAGGATGGCAGAAACACTATCCCAGCAGAGCCACACTCTCGATTTGGCCAGTTGTGGTAGAACACATCTTTAAACCCAGTAATTGGGAGGCACAGGCAAACCAGTCTCTACAAGGCAAGCTTGGTCTACATAGCAAGTTACAGGCTATCTGGGGACGCACAGTAAGATCCTGTCTCAAAAATGAATTTTGTGGGGGAAAACCCAGAAATATAGGAAATGAAAAATTCAAAGGAGAAGCTATGTAAAAGCCTCATCATGAAATGGACTCTCTAGACCATCAGGCCATCAGAGCTTAAAGACAAGTTAGAGCAACTGGAGCATCCCAAAGACAATGATAAATTAGTAGTAATAAGGTAAAAACACAACATTTGTGATTTATGGGACACCACAAAAAACCAAATGTATGAATTAGTGTAGCCACTATCATAATCCCAGTGCTATTCTACACAGAAAAAGAAAAGAAAATATCTATATGGTTCTAGCAATCCAGAATAAGAACAATGCTGGAGGTATTACCATACCTGGTCTTGAATTATAATAGAGCCATAGTAACAAGATACTGATGATATAAGTGGACACATATGTCAGTGGAATAGAGTGGAGCCCCAGATATAAACCCATACAACTATACCATGTGAGTCTTCACAAAGATTTCAAGAACGTACATTGGAGAAATGACAGCCTCTTCAACAAAAGGGGCAATGAACTAAAAAAACAATTGTTAACAATGGAACACAAATGATCCAATAAACTTGCAGAAAAAGGGTCAACTTCACTGGCCAACAGAAAAGTGCAAATTCTAACTACATCAAGATTTTACCTTTCCCCAGCCAGAATTATATTCATTAAGAAACAGCAACAAATTCTGGTGAGAATATGGGCAAAATGCAATCCTTTTACACTACCGATGGGAACTAGTCTAGCCAGCCTGGAAATAATGATAGACATTCCTCAAAAACTTGAAAGAAGATCTGCCATATGACCCAGCGGTAGCATTCCTGAATATTTACTCAAAGGCCTCCAGGTCAACCTGTCACAGAGATACTTCACAACTACGTATATTGCAGCACTATGAAGAACAGTAAAGTCATGCGACCAACTTAGCAGTCCAGCACCAGAGGAATGGATAATGAAATGTGATACATGCACACAGTGTAATTGTCTTCAGCCATATAGCAGGAAGTCAGAAGGCCGTCAAAAATACGGATGCAATGGATGATAATCATGCTCAGAAAGGCAAATATGATTTTTTCTCTTTTGTAGATCTTATCTTTCACAATGATACATAAAATTACACGTGTTTATATCTTTCATGAAAATAGAAGCAAAATATCTTGGGTCACAAATGGGAATCATGAATGTGGTAGTCTGAATAAGGTGTCCCCATATTCTTGGAAATTTGAATAACTGGCCCCCAGTTAGTTACCCTGTCTGTACAGGTTTTGGGGGCGTGGCCTTATTCACATTAGCAAACCAGGTGTGGTGATGCATTTCTGTAGTCTCAATGCTTGAGAGGAGGAAGCAGGAATGTTTTATTTTAAGACCATTCTTAGCTACATAAGACCATGTCTCAAAACTAAATTAGATGGTGCCTACTTGTTCAGCATTTGGACCAATAAACTATAGTTAGGGGCGACGATTTTTCACTAAAAGAACACTTAGAAGAGTGTATATGTTTTTGACATGCTGAAATTTAGTCTGTGTGCTCTAGAGTCTCTCTCTGATGGTCATTATTCCTGATTCCAGTGGAAGCATTTCTATTAAAAATAAAGATGTTGGGGTTGAAGAGATGGATTGGTGGTTATGAGCACTGACTGCTCTTCTGGAGGATTCAAGTCAGATTCCTAGCACCAACATGGTTATTCACAGCTGACTGTAACTCCAGTAACTGGGGATCTATTGCTCTCTTCTGGCCTCTTCTGGTTCTAACATATAAGATATAATGCAGAGGCAAAATACCCATACACATAAGTTTTTTAAGATAAAAAAAAATTAAGTCAGGCAGTGATGGCACACACCTTTAATCCCAGCACTCAGGAAGCAGAAGCAGGCGAATCTCTGTGAGTTCGAGGGCAGCCTAGTCTACAAGAATTAGTTCCAGAACAGGCTCCAAAGCTACAGAGAAACCTTGTCTCAAAAAATAAAACAAAACAAAACAAAACAAAAACCAAACAAACAAAAAAAATTGATGACAGCTTTTATAGTTCTATTTAAGTTTATAGGTCTATTTAAATTGCTCATCTGGTCTTGATTTAATTTTGGTATATGGTATCTATTAGAAAATTGTCCATTTCTTTTACATTTTCCAATTGTGGAGTACAGGTTTTTGTAGTATGACCTTATGATTCTCTGAATTTCCTCAGTGTCTGTTGTTATGTCCCTCTTTTCATTTC
>LOJH01045017.1:0-11178 GCA_001685095.1 Ellobius talpinus | reverse complement strand
GTTATAATGTGTCATTTAGGAAGCTTACTAGGGAAAGGTCGTATTATTTATGAGGAAGGATAATATAGGAAAGGACAGATGACTCATAAAAGAGGCTACAAAACTGTTTTTGTTGTTGCTTTTCTGGTTTTAACTCTGCCATTGTTAACTCTTTTATTGTGGTGGATAAGTGCATAAAGTGCAACAGATAGCAAAAGTGGAAAACCCTAAACAAAGTTCCACACCTTCAGAAAAGCCATTCTAACTATGTTGAAATTCACTGAGATTCATAAAGTTTGGGAACAGCCCAATGTTGGTTTGGGAACCTAATCTGTCTGTGCAGAGGTTTTATTTATGAGTTATTTACAATAAAGCGATTCACCACATAGAATAATTTTAAAAAATCAATTCTTAAGTATTTATTTTCAAATTATAATTTCATATTGTAATGAATAGAATAGTAATTTTTGTTTTTCAAAATGAGACAACTTGACTGATTGATATGAACCATTAAGTAATAAGTCATCTTACACATGTGCCTCTCCCTATGATTGCTGTTATTATAATTATTTCACATTTGTGGAAATAGTCATTCCTATATTTGAAATCATAGACCATATGTACTTCCATAAAATGATTTCTTAATTTATAGAGATACAAGTGCAAATAAATCCATACCATTCTACTGGATAGTGGAAAGTTCTTTGAAATAATGTTTTTCATGCTGGCTTTTGGAGCTAGATAAATTACTGCGTTCCTAAACCACCAACAGCTGTGCGTACCTCCATTGGGCCTGCACAAACAAGTCAGGAAACTAGCCATAGATGAGAAAGAGGCTTACAGAGCTTTGAAAAGCCCTGTCTGGACTAGTTAAGAGCGATTGAGGGCTGTGAGAGCAGAAGTCATTGTCTTTAGCGATGTAGCCATTGGTGAGGTTTTCATGTTACAGTGTATAGCTTCACACTCAAGCCCAAGTAGATCAGTTACTTTTATCTTGTTGAGATAAAACACTTTGACCAAAAGCAATTTACTGTGGAGGAGTCTGGGATTGTTGCAGAGGTTAAGAGTCCTCCAAGGCGGGGAGGCATAACAGCAAGCCACATTCATATGGCAGGAACAGAAAGCTCCCATCTTGAGCCTTAAGGATGAAGCAGAAAATGCGAACCCATCAGAGAACACTTACTCTCACTGATATACTTCATCTAGCAAGGATGCACCAAGTCATCCTCCTCAAATAGCGCCGCCAACTGGTATCCAGTGTCCTATGGAGGATATTTTCATGTAGAGCACTGTACTACAAGAGTGCTCTTGTTCAAATCCAGCGGGTTAGAAGACAAAAACAAAAATCAAGCAAATGAAAAAGACTTAAAATGTGATGGGCACAAGGTGGAAGAAAGGAATGATTATAACTAAAATTCTTTATATACATAAAAAATTCCCAAAGAAGACATTACTTTTAAAAATTATGCCTTTCAATTTGGCTTGAGTCTCCTTGGTGCCATCTCATTTTCTAATCATTAGCAGATGTCCATACAGAGTTTAACTGCTTAAAGTATAGACACTTATACAAAGCACAGGCTGTACTAGTTCTCTTTTGAGATCTATAACTGCACATTTGGCTTTAATGTTCTTATTATAGAGCCTAAATATGGTATATATTTCCTCTTTCTTTAAAGTATGCATGGAAAAAAGTTGGTCTGCCAATTAATTTTATTTGCTTAAATTCTAGCTGACCCATTATTTGCCTTCATTGTATTAAGACTAATAGTTCAGGGTGGGCATCAACTTTCTTTGTTGGTTAAATGTTAAATCACTCTTTGGCTTTTTTACATCTGACAATTATTTTCCTTTCTCATCTTTAAAGGCGGAAGTTCATGAGCTTTCTATTTGGTGGTGTAGCTAGGGGTTTATTCATGCCCAGACTCATTGAAACCTGCCAACCACATAAAAAGAGTTGCCAATGTTGGAGACCTGTCCCCTATGTTGTAATAAATAGGGGCTTTCTGTTTGTAAGTGAACTCAGAATATAAATGCATTCCCTCCCATATATATTTGATTGTCCAGGTGGCTTTCTACATGACTGAGACTGACGCATTTATTTTATAAAGTTTTGAAAATTCTGTTAAATTTGGTTCTTAATGTCCTCTCCTTACTCTCTTTCCCATCACCTGACCCAATATTGCCTGAATTCAGGTCCCTGGTTTATTGCATTCAGGCTTCTGCAAGTTTTTGGCTTCTCCTTATTTACAATTCTCTCTTGTTCAGCTTATTCTAAGATTGACTTTCAATATCATTTTTCATGTTATCACATTTTTCTACTATGAAATCCCCCATTACTTTTAGAGTAATTTTCACATTCCTTTGGGACAATTTGTGGCAACAGTCAGTAACCAAATACAAGTATTTATATTTCAATGAAAATACACTTTTAGGGCATGCTACCAGAATTTCATAGCCACAAAAGCCACACATGCCTCATTGACTACCCAGCTGGATACTGCTGGTATAGAAATTTCTGTCATTGTAGAAGGACTTGTAAGACAGCAATGCCCTGCAATGTTAGATCACTCTTTCTAAAGGTGGGACCCCAATTAATTACTCATCTTTACTTTCTTTTTCAAAAGTATAATCTTACCTCAAATTAGTCCCCTCAGTAACTCAACAAAAAAACATCTATTCATGCCTTACCTGTAGGCAGTGACTGCTCGTTCATTTCCTGACCGCCCAGACCCGAATAATATCACAGAAATTATATTCATTACAATACCATTTGGCCAATAGCTTAGGCATGTTGTTTGACAGTCTTTTATTCAGTCATCATAATAATTTAAAATTAGCACCAAGAAAAAAGAAAAAACAAAGTTGCTGTCGCTATGGAGTCCATGTCAATGGTGATGGAAAACTTACAAATGCTTGAAACGATGCATTAAATATGTGGCGGCCAGGAGCTCTTAGGGGAGTGAAGCAAGGTAATGCACAGAGAATGATGGAGTGGGTAGTTAGAGGAAGAGAGGAGAAATGACCACTCTGATGGGTGCTTCAGCAGAGCTGCCTGTGAAATGAGGAATGAGTCACACAGTGAAGAGAAAGCCATTCACTCCAGTGCCTTAAAGCTCTGGCCACTCTCAGGTTTATGGGAACATCATTAATAAAGGTCATAACATCTTGAGGCATTAGCTCGTCCACTGCTCTAGAGACTGTTGAATTCACTCCAGAATGCACTTGGAAGTCCGGACTATGAGAGAAGAGGTCATCATAGCAATTATCTACTTTACATTCTACTTTGAAAGACAAGGGACATGAAATGAATGCTATTTGACTTGCTCTAAATAATGATGTAAAATAATGGGAAAACAGTGGTTGAACTTTGGTTTCTAAATGCTACTGTCTTTTGCAGAGTTTTCTCAGACAGATGTAGAGGACCTTTTTATGATTTTTTTAAATTAAATTTAATATTTCCGTCTTCTGGGATTCTTGAACTGTTGCTGTTGGTGTTTTCAGTACTCTCCTTCCATACAGGGAGCACCCTTCAAAGATTCCACCATGTGGGTATATTTACAGTTTCACTTTGTCTTCCAAATATTATACATTTTTAACTTAAATAGTGTTACACACAGTATGTGTGCTTGTCACAGCAGACAAAGACATACTCATACTCCTGTGTGTGGTCTTAAATGGCATAAAGTCGTGCACTTTCCCCATACTTGTTCCGTCGCAGAAATATTTAGAGATTTCTGTAACAGCAAATGGTAAACTAAATATATTTTTGAAAAATGTAGTAAGACTTAAACTCGGTGTTTTTTAACAGCACCTCATCCTCGTGCCCTTTTTAGGGTACAAGTGCATGGTGCATTATACAAGAATTATAGTTTAATGGTAAAACTGTTTTGCAGTTACTGTATTATCAACAGTAAACTCAGAAGGTGCACCATTGTTTAATAGTTTTGAAAACATAATTGGAACACTTCAACTGCAATCATTCCAAATGTATTTAAAATTATATGCTATGTCATATAATTTTCGACAATTTCTCTTATTGTTATAAGGTAATAGAACTTCCTTTACTCATCCTGTCAATAAGATAGAGAAACTCTAACCCCCGTTTCACGTGAATATCAAACTACATTTCTTTTCGAACTAACAAACTGATTTCCATGGCCCCCAAGACAAATTGTGTTTTCAAATATGTTTTTGTATCCTTTTTGAGTATGAATCTCATTTCTATGCTTTGTACCAAAGCTAACTTAATTAGCTTAATATTCATGACTAAATTGTAGCAAATACTTAGAAAATTGCCTGTAAACTATTTATTATAGGTGAAGATACAGTAAAATACATTACTCACTAGTTAGTGGAAATAATGTATGAAAGTAAATGATAACACACACACCTAGTAAAACAAGTTTTCATTAATAAAGCACACATCTCTTCTCTTGTCAGCGAAAGTGATCAAGGATACTCCTACCCACCGTGGATGGCATGTACTGCTCTCAGCCTGGTGACATGCCTCCTGCCAAGTATGAGTGACCATTAGATCCCTCAAAGAGAGAAAAATGCTAAACTTTGTTAGAGATGTGTGCCAAGGATAAAGTGCTTGTCTGGCATTTGTGTGGTCTGGATTCAGTCTTATTACCACAGAGGGGAGGGCAACATACAAGAAAGAGGGCAAAGGTAATGGTACTCAAGACAGAGTCTACTAACAGAAGGTCAAAATTAACGGTGAATTTCAGAACAACCTTTTTATCATGAATTTTATGAGCAAGAACAGGATTATGTTATGAGACAAAAATCGTGTGAACTGAAGTATTTTTTCTTTAAAAGAATGGTATTTTTACTTACAAAGGAGAAAAAAATAAGTGTTTTAATCTATATCAGAATTTGCTTTTTCAGATACTTGTGTGAAATAAAGGAGAAAAGAGAAAAGGGAGGCGTGTATAAAGAAATTTAAATAAAACTATAGGACAAAGAAGAAAACAGACATCTAAACACAGCTCCTAATTGTGTTGAGGAACAAAGGATAAAATGCCTGAACACTGCATGTCTATGCTCTGTACAAGGAGCAAAGCCTGTCTTCCTCTGATTGGCGGAACTCCTGGCTCCTAAGCCTTTTGAACAGTATCTAAATTCAAATTAAGCACAATTCTATGCTATTATATAATCTTTTCCCCTCTGAGTATGGATCAGGATGTATTTATTTTCCTTAAATATCAAAGAAATAATATGGGCTATGTAATTGTCAAAGTACCACATAAAATGTAGGTATTTTCTTTTTCAGTAATCAGAAGCAGAATATATGCTCCTGTTCACTTTCATGAGACTTTTTTTTAAAGAAAATTTGACAGGAGAAATCAGAGAGAGAGAGAGAGAGAGAGAGAGAGAGAGCAGAGAGCCCTCAGAGACGTTTGATATTTTTCGTAGCTGACAAAAGCACATAGCTTTTAATATTTTTCTTTCCATATTTATTTTGTGTACGATCTTACTGAAACAGGACGAGGAAAAAAGTCTACTTTAAGAATCTTTTTTCTTTCCAGTTGAAAGAAAGGTTTGAAGTGTCCTGAAGGTGATTTCCAGAGTAACTTTTTGTTTTATTTTTAAATAGCCATTTCTTTGAAATTCAAAAACAACAAAACCTGTCCGTACGCTACTCCAGTTCCCAGTGGAGGGTTAGGGGCCCTTTCTCAGAGGCAGATAGAGAATTGCAAATATGGAGATTCCATAGTCAAGACTATGAGCCTTGACTCCAATGTTGCAAATCAGAGACAAAAGTGAGTCAGAACGGACCTGTGACTACTGACATCCGTGTGGCTCTGCTTCTGAGTCTGCCAGTACCAAGATTTTTAAATAATAGCTAAGAATTTCTTTGAATTTAGAATTTGCTAATAAAAATTTTCTTCCATTTAAAAAAAACAGAACAGAACCCTAAATAACAGTTTAATTTGTCCTCTTTAAACTTTGTGAGAGAATTTGTGGTTTGAATTGTCTCACATGTTAGTAGTTTAGCTGAATACAAATTCAGGAACACTGTTACATGAGAATATAAGTTTTTCTCTCCTTTTTGATGCTTTATGTTAGTTCATTGTATGATGATAATCACAATTATTTATTATCTTGACTTCCATAAGATGGCAGCTGTAAGACCACACTACAAAAAAGCATGTAGCTTTTTTGAATACTCTCACAGATACTTCTTTATTGTATACATGCGGAAGCAGAATTTGGGATCAACTATATACATCCAAAGACTTTCAAAGATCCATGCACATCATGCAACAGCTATGACATCACTGCGGCCAACACACACAGGACCGTCTAGTACTTCCAGCCCTTCCTTTTGTAAATAACAGCTGTAGCCTGTCACTGTGATACTCTTTTGGAGTTCCTTGTTTGCCAGTAAGCTTGAATGATGTTGTGTTCTAGGACACTTGTATTCTGTCTTTTATTAAGTGCCAGTTCAAGTCTGTTTCCTTTTCTTTTTCTGTCTGTGTTTTGTGTGTGTGTGTGTGTGTGTCCTGATTCCTTTCCCATATCCCATGTTGTCATTATCTTTCTTCTATATCCTGTGACAACCTTTTACTTTCTTTGTGTTACTGTTAATGATTAAAGAACAAGAGTCATTTACCTTAAAATGATGTTTTTGATATATTTAGATTCATTTCTTTTTATAAAAGTATTAACATATTCATCTAGCTAAGTGTGGTAATCCATACCTAATATTAAACTCAGAGTTTTAGAGGCTTAAACAGGGTTATTGGAAGTTTAAGTCTAGCCCAGTTACATAGTGATTGGACCAGGACAATCTTTTTATGTGTTATTGTCATCTGGCTTATTCTCATAAGTAGTTTTACTAGGTAAGTCTAAAATCTTCCAATGTGATTTTAACATAGTGTGATTGTTACATAAACATTCATATTTTCCATGTACCTACACTATGCTTTCCTACTTGCTCTTTAGAAATTCTTGAGAAATTTTATACTTATAATTATTTCTATATGAATCTTCTTTCATGTTTTTCATTAAAAATATCCACATATGTATAGATCTTAGGTTTTTGATATATCTATGTATGTCTTAGGGTTTCAAATTGATTTGAAGAAATACCATGACCACAGCAACTCTTGCAAACAAAAGACATTTAATTGGGATATTTACATTTTCAGCGGTTTAGTCCATTATCAACATAGTGACATACAGGCAGACACAGTGCTGGATAAGTAATTGCAGGCAACAGGAAATAGATTCAGACACTGCATATGGCTTGTACAAATATAAGACCTCAAAGCCTTGTCCTGAGGTCACTATTACCTTTATTCCATTCTTAATTTGTTCATCTCCATGAATAAAGAATTTAACTCCATTCCCCACTTCCTTTTCTTCCCAAATTTTATATTTTATTGCTCATTTTTTTCATTATAAATCTGTATAACAGTCAACAGTAATAATTACACAACAAAGTTAATACTAGGCTGTTTTGAGATTTCCTCTGCCAATGGAATTAATTTAAAACTCTTTAATTTAGCCTCAGGCAAACTCTCCATACAAGGGCAAAAAGGAGCCACTTTCTTCATCAAAATATCACAAGAAAGATCTCTAGGCAACATACTAAATTCTTCTTCTCTGAATCATCTTGAGCATGGCACTGACATTCAAATCTTTCTTAGCATCATTGTCTTCCATGATCCTAATGGTATGGCCCATTAAGCCGCACTTCAAAGCATTCTATTTTTTTCTAATCCAAACTCCTGAAGTCCAAATTTCTCTAAATAATAACATATTCAGAATTTTCATGGCAATACCCCATCCCTGGTTCCAACTTCTTTTTAGATAGGTTGTCTGCTGCTGTGAAGAGACACATGACCATGACAACTCTTATAAAGGGAAACATCCAATTGTGATGTCTTAAAATTTCAGGCATATAGTCCATTATCATCATGGCAGGGAGCATAGTGGTTGGGAGAATGGAGTCATGGAAACAGATGTTGTCCTGGAAAATTCTACATCTTGACCTAAAGGCAACAGAAAGTAAACTGTCTCACTGGACAAGGCTTGATTATATATTAGACCAAAAAGGCCACTTCCATGGTGACAATCTTCCTTCAACAAAGCTACACCTCTCCCCAAAAGGCCATATATCCCAATACTGCCTCTCCCTTTGGGGGCAATTTTCTTTCAAACTACCACAATGTGCATGAGTATTTTAAAGTTTTCACCATTTGACTTCCATATAAATATGTGGGCTAAATGGTCACATGCAACCCTAATGCTAAGTGTTTGGTTTATAACCAAATGAAATCAGCTTACACATTAGAGGGAATTTTAGTTTCTATAATATTGGTTTTTATAGTTCACATTAATTCTTATGTAGTTCTGTAATGTCACTAAATAAAGTTCTGCAAATTCTGTCACAGTTTGTGACATACTAGGAGAAATATGACAGTATTTTAATAACACTCAGAATGATTTTGGTGACTTTTTACAGATACGTTAAATTCAATTGATTTTTATCCTTCCTATACATTATAACATTGTCAAATTTTTAGCAAATCAAATATTTTCACTGCAAACTCCTAGATATTTTCTTTGACTCTATTTTTGTCACATTTCTTAGATTCTGTCGAGTCCTGCTCTACCACTGTTATACTGCTGACCAACTCTGTCATTGTTCTTTGGAAACAATTCTGGACACCTTTTCTGATTTTTGGTCTCAGATGGAAAACTTTCATTAGTAGGTTTGGTAATTATGTTACAGCTCTAGAGATGTTTTAATCTTTAGAAATTTCTCTAGCGTCTTATCCCATTTCTATAATTAATTTCAAATTTTAATGACTGTTTTGCCTATATCATTATTGCGTCCTTATGATATTTCCCCATTTACAATTTTTTTCCAATTTTTTTTGAGATGGAGTTTATCTGTATATTCCTGGCTCTTCTGGAACTCACTCTGTACACCAGTCTGTCCTCAGATTAAAGAGATCAACATGCCTCTGCCTCCTAAATTCTGGGAGTAAAGGCCTGTACCACTACTGCCCAGTGTCACCTTCCAATCTTAAAATGAAATAACAAAGACTGATTGGCCAATGTTAAAATGCTTTTCGTTCCCGGTAAAAAACCTAGTGTATTCCTGGATATTGCCCTTTTTAAATTTTACATCCACAGATTTGCAAACTTCCTAAATATATGTTGTGTACCTTTGCCCACAGATGAGATAAGGTTGTAACTTGATACTGATCTGTTTGGGGGGATGTTTTTGTCACATAATCCTACAGGTTTCACTCTGTAAGGATTTTTTAAAATTTTATTTGGTTTCTGATTGCTATGACTCTAAGTTAAGTGAATGAGTTAATGGAATTTAGACTTTAAAAGTGTATTAAACTTAGCTGGATTTTGGGAACATGTTCCTTATGCTGGGTTACATTTTCCAGCCTTGATACAGGGGGAGGAGCTCAGTCCTACCTCACTTGAGCTCCTTTGTTCAAGTACATGGGAAGCTTGCTCCTTTCTGAATGGAGATGGAGGAGGAGTGACTGGGAAGTGGGGTAGATGGGAGGCAGTGATGGGGGCAGCAGGAGGAGATGAGGAACAGGAAACTGGGAAACTGCGACCTGTAAGTAAAATAAATGAAAAAAGTGTATGATGTATTTTGTGTTACACTGTAATTTTATAGGGATTTTTTAAGTTCAATGGTCTAGTATATTGATTATTTTCATCACCCCATCATTTTTGATGTCTGTAGATTGTTTCCCTCTTGCTGGAAAGAAAATAAATCAAAATAAGCCTCCCACACACACCAGATGATCTTCCTGGGTGCTAAAAGTTTGTCTTCAGATTCTTAACCACTAAAGGGATTTGGGGTTGCCATAATTTAAGATAACGAAGGGCTTGTTTTCTTTTTGATGTTTTGTCATGGAAATATGAATAACTACCAATTTGGCCAGGAATAAAAAAGGGGCTTAGGGTAAGAGTTAAGTAGAACTTCCAGGAAGTTAACATTATCTAATAATGAAAGACAATGGAAAGGCGTGTGAAGAGGAAAGAAAGGTCAAGCAAGAGTGAGAGCTAAGGGAGATTTAGATGTTTGCTATGAGAATTGATTTGAAGTAAATTCCAACCCTCTGTTTAGCACACTGCTAGCTACCACAGTGACGAAGCTTGCTTGTCGTTCCTAGGTTCCTATTTTGGTTATAATTTATTGCCATGCATGGCTTAAGTTCCTAGGAATGATTTTTGTATTCAAATTCATTTGTTAATTCCCTAATCACTTGAGAATCAGAACACGGTACTTTGAAGGAAATATGTCTTATCTCCACTTAGTAATTTTGGAAGAAGCAAATGTAATGAGGAGAAACAGCTTCTCTCATTTGGATTAGATTTCACAAGTGCTTGTAGCAAAATGACAACATACACGAGAAGCAAACTAGTATATATAAGTACATAGATTATTTTCCAAAATCTCAGCTAGGCCTGTCAGGAGAACAATATCGTAGGAAGATATAAGAAATTGTGAATATGAGAGCCCAGGTTTCAAGTGACACACACTTCTTTTGCATGCAAACACTGGAAATAATTTAGTTGTACACTACAGTTAAATAGTTTACTTATTTCTCTGTCTAGTCGCAAGGGAGTCTACAGCGTAGTTGGACTGTGTTATAAATGGCACTTCCATTGCGGCAGGAAAGAAGGGAATTCATCTGTAGTCAATAGCTTACAGTCTCTGCTTCACTGCCTGCCAATCACAGTTTAAAGTCAGTGTATGTAGCAGAAAAGGAAACATGTAATCACTCCTTAGAAAAAAATTTGTAACATTTCTTAGAGTTTTCTGTGTCATTCAAGGTTTGTGATATGATATATTTATGAGAAAAAAGTGATTCACAGTTACAGAGAATAAAACTCCCACTACCTGTGCCTTAGAGAACCATAATATCATGTTGTATTGTATAATATAGTCGATATACCTAATTTGCTTTAAATTGAGTATATATTCCTGACTTTCATGCCAATACCTGTCTTTCATCTCCAGGGAGTCTCTACTTCTGAGATGACGCTACAAGGTTCTTTAATACTCAAAACTGTCATCTGTGTACCAAAGAATCCTTCACAAACATTAAAGGAACTGAGATCTTGTTAGGCTATTGTTTTTTTGGTTTTTTGTCTTTTTTTAATTATTATTAAAAAATTTCCACCTCCTCCCCTCCTCCCAATTCC
>LOJH01045016.1:3206-13674 GCA_001685095.1 Ellobius talpinus | reverse complement strand
ACCAGGAATGATGGAGAAAGAATTAAATGATGGATGGGGGTTGGGGTTTTTTAAAATCAGGAATGATAAGAATTAAATGATACTTATTCCATTCGAGTCTGGTCCATTCAGGTGGGTCAAACTGTCTCTCTGGAGCTTAAAAAATGTCTCAAAAAAGAAATAAATTTTAGATATGTTAACCATATATGATTAGGATAATGGAGGGCATTATAGCAGAAACTGTATGAAAATCAATCACAGATGGGATTATTAAAATTAAGATTATAAGACATGAGCATTTTCATGATACAGTCTAAGCTTGATCATAGAACTGAGGGAAAGGTTAGGAAAGTGGAGGAAAGGGGACACAATGACATTGAAATTATTATCTGTGGCTAAGCAAGAGTCTTCCGTGAGAATCCTGAAAATTGGCTTGTAAACTATGGCAGAACCTGACAAGGTGTTTGATGAAACTGCATCAAGGAACACCTCCATTGAGATTCCACCTGCAGAAAAACTTAGAAAAGAGAGAATCTGAGAGAACATAGAGAAAAGACCTAAGGTGAGGATAAGGTAGTCTACTTAAGTTTGATAATAGCTTAATTTCTGATGTGAAAAGATGATATATAAGCTGAACCCTACAAATGAATCTATATGGCCCATAGAAAAGCAGACTAAATTTTTCTTGGTCTTTTGACAAGGTCATGATGTCTTTCAGAAAATTACAGGGCTACACGTGTCTCTGAGACTTGAGTGTGAATACTGATACAGATTTTCACTATCTACCTCAGGGTTAATATGTAAACAGTAATGTACTTTCTAAAATACACTTATTAGCAATAATAAAATTAAAGGATAAATAAATTAGTAGAAGAAAAGTTTAATAATTAGTACTTACTGTGTCCTTTCTTAATACAGTATTTGTATGTGCCTCCTTATAATCATATGAGGTGGTGACATTTCTACATCCAGAATTTGTTAAAAAAAACACAAAAGCCTGTACTAATCTGTACAAATGCTACCAACTCTTAGAAGTAAATTTAATCAAATATATTCATATACTTGTATAAAATTTAAATTTATTTACACAAGTGTGTAAATAAATATGTCCCTCCAACTCCTCCCATAACCCCCACTACGTATATTACTCCAAACTTCAAGTCTTTACATTTATTTTTTATAATTCACTTAATCTAGTTAGTAATGGTCATATGTGCACATATATAGGGCATCCATTGAAGCACAGGAAATGATCAGTGACTGCATCATCAACAAGTATGATTCTCTGTCCCACAGCAAGTGTCCACAGCCAGTAAGTAGTTCATCAGGAAGAGATGGGGATGGAGATGATGTCTCCCATCCATGCTGGAATTTTGGCTGGCTTAGTTATGTGTAGGCCTTGTACAGGTAACCACAGTTGCTGGGAGTTCAGGTTAGTAAGAGACATGCTGTGTCTAGAAGACATCATTCCAATCTTTCCCTTCCTCTAATTCTTACATTCTTTCTGCCTCCTCTCCCATTATGTTCCCTGAGCTTCAGAGATGATAAAATTAATATTGATGTCTCATTTAAAGATTAGCACCTATCCCCCTATTCATAGCACTGCAGAAAAGAGTCAGTTTTGTTTGTGTTCACCAAGCTGTATGGGACAGCCAGCATCCACCATTCTCTACTTAGCAATGAAGACAAAATAAAATAAAAATTGCTGCATAGCCTCAAAATCTCCAACTCTGTGGCTGTTTCTTACCTATGTATTTATTTTGGTACAAACAGACTTTACGAAGTAGTAGCCAAATTCTTTGTACACAAATTTACAGAACTCTACAGACTGTGCTGAATGTCATTGTTTCTTAAAGAGTTATGATCAACAGAACTTTTATTCATGACGCAGATACTAAAGTAGGAGAGTTTGCTACTAGGTCCAAGAGGCCATGAGTATAAATGAAAGCTTTTCAAATTTTTTAAATTAATTTCAACTTTAACTATTTCAGGTGTGTGAGTGGTGGTTGCCATATGAAGTGTAACAGTATCCAAACTTGAGTCTCTTGTAACTCGAAACACGTAAGGGGGAAGAAGCAGCAGAAACGTCAGTTGTCAGATGCAGAAAACTGAGGCAGTTACTATATAAATTGCTCCCAGGGAGTCCCCTACCTTGCGCTTGTCACTGTCCCTTTCAGGGCTGTGGCAAATGGAGTGTGAAGCTATGAGAGTCTTGAGAACTATTGAGATGTTTTTCTTGTTCGTGGTAAGCACTTTCTATAAGAAATTAATCTGAGGAGGGATCTGCCTTCAAGTCATTGTCTTCTATTTTCTCCTTACCCTCTTTGCACCACCGAGAATTCAGCTGAGATGATAATATGCCTTCTTATTTGCTTTCATTTTAGCCTTAGGAAGAAGCATAAAGAAAGCATGGCTAAGCTAGAAGATTGGAATTCAGATAATTTATTTAGCATGATTAACAAATTTTAAAAAGCTTTATTACCTATAAAATGGGTAACAGACACTTTTATAAACTCAAAGTTGTTTCCTAATAAGGTACCTGTAAGGACTTAAAGGTACAAGTTAGTGCTTGTCCAATACTAAAATGGAATAAGTAGAAAATACTTGAATGAGTTGTCAATTTGCAGAAACTAAACCTGGTGCTGAACTGGAAAAACCATCAGTCCCAACATTTAAAGTGGAAATAAAGATCTTCATATACATAACATTTTTTCAGCATTCTCAATTCTCATTTTTCAAAAGAGCATCCCTTGGCCAGGTATCTGATGTTAAGCTCAAATGTCAGGATTTTGCACATGTAGAAAGGTCATATGAAGTCAATGAAACCTGTCACTGGTACAGGGGCTCTCTGAAAATTACGCAGTGTAGTCTCATCAAGTGAACCACTGAAGATGAAAATGTCAATTTTAGCAGATGACAGCTTCTATTTTGATGAGAGCAGCAAGAGGTGTAAATTTCATACTTCTTGAATTAAAGATTGAATTAAATTAGATTAATTTAAATGTTCTTTTTTATTTTAAGTTCACCAGAAAGTCTATTAAAAAATAGAAACATATTTGCTTCAGGAAGAAAAGAGTGAAAGAATTTTATCATTTTGTTTTACTTTATTAAAAAATATCACTATATTATCAGTGCAAGTTCTGCAGATTGACATGCTTATGGCATACAGTGCTTGTTTTTAGAGAGTTCCTAAATCAGTGGTTCTCAACCTTCCTAATGCTGTGACCCTTTCATACAGTTCCTCATATTGTAGTGACCCCAACCATAAATTTATTTTTGTTGCTACTTTAAAACTGTAATTTTTTCTGCCATTATGAGTCATAATGTAAATATCTGATATTCAAAGTATCAGATGTGTGACTCAGTAAAAGCGTCATTCAACCTAAAGGGGTCACGACCCAGAAGTCAAGAACCACTCTGCTAGAATAGAGAATCAGCTAAGAAAATGACCATGGCATAAGTGCAGGAAAGGTGGAAACTCAGCAGACAGAGTCAGAGTTGTGGACAAATGAGGAAAGACATACTTTCTTAGCAAGTATTACTGGCCTTACATCTAATCAGACTATGGGTGGTTAGTTCCATAACATTCTCGCCACTTTGGCAGTAATTGGAATTTCTTGCCATTTCACCATTGTAATAGCTGTCAGTGTTCACAGCTGGCTGAGACTTTATTTTACTTTACTCTCCTGGTAATTTGCATAGCTTTCTAGTAGTTGGAAAGCTAGCCATTAGAATTGCACCTTCTAAGTCAGTACCAGACCATAGTCTTTGATTCAAGATGTGATATCTTCAACAATTGGTTTTGCCACCAAGTTCTGGAGGGTAGCGAACAATGATGGACGTAGCCATCAATGCTTGGGGTTCTGTGGGACCCCATTGATGAACAATTTGAAGAGAGATAACCTGCACCTGGCATTAAGTTTTCTATTTGATAGCCTCTGGTATCTGGGAAAGGCTTTCCAGCCCCATTCATATTGAAAATAAACCACAAGTGCCTTGCCCTTAACATGCAGGCAACTGGAAAAAATACATTTTTTTCTTTTTCAGAAGTTTCATTACTCATAGGATAAAGCAGTCACAATGATGTCAAAGCCAATATCTTTGATTTGAATCCTAAACCATGTTCTTCTGACTTGCAGTTCATTGGGTTACTATTTTCACACATAATATAATACAGCCTAGAATGTGAATGTGTTCATAAACCTTATCATTCAAATATGATAAATGTACAATAGGGAGAATTGTTGTTGAATGAGAAGATCCCATTGTTACAACTGTATTCTGTCTTAAAATTTTCTCAAACTTTAATAAGTCATTTACACAGGTGTATTGTGCTCATACTTTTATACAGTGTGTTTATTACTTAATATTTTAGTAATTTAGATAATTGGAAAGCTTTACATTTTAATTTGTCTGTATGTTAGTATCCAGAAAATGAAAATTCACTCACCTTTTTGCAGAAACTATGGAGTTGATGCTATAGGTACTTGATTAACACTGAGTGCTTAGCCCTGAAATTATTTATATACTAGTAACACTCTAGAGATGACACTGTGGGTTCATACGTTACCATTGAGTGTCAGCCCTGAAATCACATACATGAAAGCAACACTAAATGGACTGTTCAGGTTCTAGCTATATATTTTGTATTTATATATTTGTAGGGGTATGTGTATGTATGTATGTGCATATATGTACACACACACACATATATATGGGTGTGCAAAAATAACAAAAAGAGAAAACAGGTCATGGTTATTAGAGGGAACAAAAAATACATAGAACATATTGGAGAGAGGAAAAAGAAAAAAGAAAAGGACATAACTATATTTTAATTTAAATATATTTTATTTAAAATAGAAAAAGAAATCAATTAAATGAACATTGTCTTGTCTGAACTCAGATAGCTAATGTGAGGGAAAGTCCTTGCAAAGAATTATAATTCTAACCGACCTTTTTGCAAGACTGAGATACAGGACATCTTCAACATGGAGAGGTTTGGATAGTGCATGTCCAAAGTCAAACTATCTGGGCACATCTTTAGTCCCTTTACTAACCATTTATTTTATTCTTTTTTACCTTTTGTAAAATGTTTATGAGCATTCGGTAAATCCTTTGGAATGTGAGTGCAGAAAGCTAGTTTCCAACTGTCCAAAAAGGAGAGGAAGGCTGTGAGGTAGCACCTAGGATCTGTAGCAGAGGTTTCCCCACTTTCCTGAAACCCATCTACTTAAAAGTTTTCAAGGATGTATATGAAAGGTGTCTTAATTTATTAATTTCTTTGTTCTGTTAGTATCTTTTTTATCAAACTGTTACTACATTAGAAGGAATTTAGGGTAACCTAAATCTTTATTCTGGAGCCATGGCCACTTATCTTTGGTGCCAGAATAAACTATCTTATATTCACTTTGTTGGAAGAAAGTTGCTTGTTGGTTCCTGGTCACTTAGCTTCAAAATAATCACACAGAAACTGTATTAATTAAATCACTGATTGGCCCATTAGCTCTCGTTTCTTATTGGCTAACTCTTACATATTAATTTAACCCATTTCTATTAATCTGTGTATCACCACGTGGCTGTGGCTTACCGGATAAAGTTCCATCCTTCTGTCTCCAGTGGGGCTACATGGCTTCTCCCTGACTCCACCTCCTTTCTCCCAGCATCTCAGTTTAGTTTTTTCCTGCCTAGCTCTGTTCCCCTATAGCTCTGCTATAGGCCCAAAGCAGTTTCTTTATTTCACAGTATACAGAGGGAAATCCCACATCACCACTTTGAAGTTAGAGTTGTGGTTTTATGTTGACACTAGCAAGTTGTAGAACTTGACTGGAAATGAAGCTTTCTCTGTGACTTTCTTTCTTTCTTTCTCTCTTTCTTTCTTTCCTTCTTATTTCTTTCTTTACTTTTTCTTTCTTTCTTTACTTTTTCTTTCATTTTTCTTTCTTTCTCTGTATGATGCATGCTATAGCATCCAACAGTCTAGCACCAACTACCTCAGGGTCAGTGACAAAGGCAGGCCAGCTGGGGTACCAGACCTTAAGGCAAATGAAGTGACAATGTTGTCTGAGGTAGCATGTAATCTGTGGAAGAAATCAACATGAAAAGAGATCACAAAAATTTCTTGAAGGGGGAAGAAAAAGACTGTGTCTGTGTTGAAGAGGAGAGGTAGACACCCCATACTATAGATTGAATGAGTAGGCAAATTTAGCTCAGACAGGCTCCACTAAACATTTAAATGTTTGGAATGCCATCTGTATTTATATTTCTCTATACTATGCTTTGCAACTTTATGGTAATCTGCAAGTCCCTCACAGTCCAAATGAATACAGAAAATAAGTCAATATATGCCGGTTAGGGGAAGACTACAAGTAGAAAACCAAACATCAAAACTACCTTCAATCAAATCCCCACAGGCTATGGTGTTGAGTTAAAATAGAGGATGGTTTTGTGTCTAGAGTTTCCTTCCATTCGGAAGCTAGGCATCTTGTATAAAATATGAAGACTGATTTTTTGTTGCTGTTGTTCACTGATCAACCAGGCAAAAACACAAGGGAAGGACTCATCTTTTGCCTCCTATTCTCCTCAGTCCCAGTGTTGATTAGATTCTAGTCCACTATGAATGGCCACATGCAGGAATCATTACATATCTGTCATGTGAGTATGCCTACATATGTATACATACTTCTCACTTATCTGGAAATGGAGCTAATTCAGACTTGGTTTTAAATGATCATACACACAACACACACATACACCCAGTTTAAAAACGGTGGGATTGAGGTTCAAATCTGTCTCAAAGATTGGCTGCCAAGCTTGGTAATCATAAGATATGCTTATACGTAAGTCATTATTTTGCAGAAGGTATATGTTTTAAGGAGCTTGCAAGTAGTTTTATTGTGCGTTTGGCCAAGTCTCTGGCTATAGTCAGCAATCTGTTTCCCTAATCCCATCTTCAAAATAATTCTCTCTCCAGAAACATCATTCTTGATTTTGTGAAATAAATTCAATTCCCATTAAAAGGTAAGGGACTCTGAACATGCCATCTCAGGAGTTCAAATGCACAAAGAAAACAACGTTTTCAAATTCCAAATATTTATGCTGAATTTTTCTTTCATCTTCTTTGGACAAAATGAACTTCAAAATGTCTCTTAACCATGTTCTACAAACAGTTCATCTCAAACCAGACATCTGAGGAGGCACCATTTTGATGAAAATTAATACGGACCACATCTCTAGGTTAGAAAGTACAAAATGCCTCTGTCCAAATTTTACAATTTCCCAAATATATTTAGGAGTATTTTATTATTCTTGGTAAAAATAAAATAAAATAAAATGTTGTCATCTCAACATCCCTGACGACAGTTGTGGTTTGTAGGCATTCCAGTGTTCCATATGTCTGTGCTTAATTCAAACCTAGCTAAATTCAAAATATAGCAAATAAGAAATCTCCTCTCCCTGGTATTCTGTCTATGACAAAGCCCCAATTTTCATGCTGAATCTCACAACCAGGAAGTAATGTTGCATATCAAATATGATCATGGAGAAAGAACAGCTCCACACAGCATTGTCCAGGGCACCTGTAAGCTTCTTAACAGAGCCTGCTTAATTTGGCAGTATCCCCCATTGAATTCCAAACACCAGTACTTGTGCAAACTGCTGCATTTTTCTGCAATAATATGTCATCATTAACCATATGTCTTCCTTCTATCACTTTTTTCTTTCTTTAGCAATTCTCCACCATTAATTTTTAGTGCAGTTTCCAGAAGACAGTTGGCTCCCATCCAAACATAATGAGGTTGAGATTTGTAAAGTTCGATAATTGTCAGGGGAAGAATATAAATGCAATAAAACAAAGTTTCTTTTTGGGCATGCCTCTCAGTAATCATAGATGGACTAAGGCCGCCCTGTCTGGACACTCCATTTGAGTTGGGATTGTTGTAGTCATCAGGAAGTCTGAGCACAATACCAGTTAACAAGAAATCACCTTTGATAGATGTCAAGAATATAGTAATAAAAATTAAGGAATTTTTTCACAGAGTACATTATATCTTCAGTTTCATTATTTTAAATTGACAATAAATTGAATGCCTAAATGTGATAAATACGATGCTAAAATCCATGCAAATAAAATGTTAAAGAAATTAGGTATCTGTTTTGAAGTATGCCCCCGTCCACCCCCATTCTGCTGGGGAAGAGGGGTCTGAAGTGCTACAATTTTTGGTGGCATAGAAAGTGTCCCAAAAGGCTATGGGGGAACAATGGCTTCTTTCATTTTAAAGTAAGATCTACTCTGGTTATTTTTGAAGCTTCCATTTTAAAAAGTTTACTGTTTTTGAAAACAACAGTCTAGAGCATCTCTAACTATTGACATATGGCAAAGGCAATGAAGAACAAAAATTTCACTTTTATTTAATTTGAATTAAGTTCATTTATTTATTTTTTAAACGTGATAGTTTATTATTGGAAATGGTTATTTACGTGAATGATTCTTGGGGTATGGGGATCTTCAGTAGATTGTAAGAAATCTAAAAACAGACCACAGTTCCTCTAAAAATATGGCCACTGACCTGAGAAATGCTCAATGTATAGAATGCATGTTAGATTATAAGCCTTAACACAGAGGAAATGCCCGGAATCTGTAATCTCGCTTGGAATGATTTTTGTTCACCACAATTTAAAATTATAGCATTTTAGATTTATTTTAATTATCTGAACACAAGATCAAAGTTAATTTTATTATTTCACATTTAAACATTATGGCTACTAAAAAATCCCCATTACATATGTGGTTCCATTGGATTGATGTCACAAAGGACACCAGTAATGAAGACCACACCCTTGCTTCCTGTTGGTGTTCTATATATCTGGCCAAGGCCATTACTCTGGCTGTGTCATCAAGTTTTCGTTACACCTTAACTCTCACAATCTTTAGTGTGTGAGGCCATGTCCAAAGAGACATGCACTAGCAGTGTTTAACCTATGCACCTGCCATGTGATTTAGATACAAAAAATACAGTATAAACATCTCACATTTCTGTGTTTTTACTTTTAAAATTATTTTACTTTCAAGACTATAATATCTTTCCCTCTTCCTTTATCTTTCTCTAAACTCTCCCATATAACCCACTTTGCTCTCTTTCAAATTCACAAACTTAAAAAGTTAATAGTTGTTACGTACATAAATGCATTCCTAATCATAAATGTAACCATCTTACTTTATATAATGTTACTTGCGTGCTTGTTTCTTGTGTGCTTGTTTTCAGGACTGGCCATTCGGTATTGGAAAAACAGTTGGTGTACCCTTCTCAGGTAAAGAGTATTTCTCCAATTCTAAGTACTCATTAGTTTCCTGCAGTTCTTTGTGTAGGGTTGAAGCCTCCTGGTCTTTTTCCCATCCACTTTGGCATGTTTATTATTGCTGTTTTTTTTTTCAACTCCTGCTTGGGTGGCCATGTTCGTGAGCCATTGTGGGTAAGCCTCTGACATTACAGAGGCTTACAGCAAACTTCCTAATCCTTCAGTTCCTACAATCTACTCATGTCTTCTTCTGCCATGTTCCCTGAGCTTTAGGTGTAGTAGTTGCTTTGCATATGTATCTACTGAGACTGAGCTCCATATTTTGATTGGTTGTTGTTTTCTGTAGTAGTCTCTGTATTTTGCAAAGAGAAGTTTCCTTGATGTGGGGTGAGGACTACACTTATCTGAGTATAAGGACAAATATTTAGTATATAGTTATGGATTATGAAAGCATAGTAAGATTGTAGTTTAAGGGGGTCCATTGCCAAGATAGAGAGCAAAAGGAGGAATAGCTGGGTACAGGTAATCTGCTCAGGAAAATGGGGAAAGGGGGACTATAGTTGGGGAGAGGGAGGGAGATAAGTACAGAATAAATAGGGAGGAAGGTAAAATAAGAGTGTGCCTGAAAAAGTCATAAGGGATCATACTGTTAACTATCCTCTACCCCTAAAAGTATAAAATATATATGTAATATATGTAGTATATGTGTGTAAATATACATATAGAGTTGAAATAAAATACACAGAGTTTAAATAATTTTTTTTATCTAGGCTGAAAATGCCCTCTCCAAAAGCCAAAGACTGACTAAGAAAATTCTTAACACCAGGCATGAGAAACCCTCTCAATGAGTTATTGAGGGATGTCCAAGAAACTATCAAAAATACAGACTATTACCATTGCCCTTGGTTGCCCTCTACAGGTAGAAGGTAATCCCGTATTGCTGAAAACACCATCCACTGCAAACACAGGGTCAGAGGACATTGAGCTGGAAATAACCCAAGTGCCTCCTCCCTGGGGACCGTATTTCATAGTACTAAAAAGTGTCATATAAATTTCCAAAGTAGGGAAGCAACAACTGTCACCCCCATCTATGATGCCTACGAACCACAAAGACAAGCAACATGGCATGATAACCCTAAGTGTGCAGTAGTAGCGTGCAGTAGTAGCGTGCAGTAGTAGCGTGCAGTAGTAGCGT
>LOJH01045015.1:2534-13994 GCA_001685095.1 Ellobius talpinus | reverse complement strand
GATCCCCCTGCCTCTGCCTCCTGAGTGCTGGGATTAAAGGCATGCACCACCACCACCACAGACTTAACCAAGAATTCTATACCCAGAAAAACTGTACTTCCAAAACAAATGAGAAATTAAAACATGACCATAAAAGAAAAGTGAACTAGCCAGGTGGTGGTAGCACATGCCTTTAATCCCAGTACTCGGGAGGCAGAGGCAGGTGGATCTCTCTGAGTTCAAGGCCAGCCTGGTCTACAAAACTAGTTTTAGGACAGGCACCAAAGCTACACAGAGAAACCCTGTCTCCAAAAGCCAAAAAAAAGTGAACTAGAATTTTGAGTAACAGTGTGTGTACAAATAAAACAATCTCAATCAAAAATGAGAAAATCCTCAGAAAGCCAGAAGCTACTAGAAGCGACTTCAGAGAAAATAGATTAGATTATAAAAAATAAAAAAGACTGAATCAGTTTACTAAAAGCTGTCCCATAAAGAAAATGCCAAGCCAGACAACTTCACTCATGAATTCTGCAAAGCTCTTTCAGGATAGATTCCCATCCTTGGAAACCTGAGGATTAATTTACTATACATCTGGTATGAAGTTAGTCATGAGGAATCTTTGCAACGTTTCTCATTAGATTCCCCTATAAATACAATCAACCACCATTTTAGAGGCACTGCAATGGAAGCTGCAGGATTAACATAATTTTCTCAATTGACTCACCGTGTAGGCACAGAGTCTGAAGACACAAGTCAAGTGCTATTCACTTGAGAAACATCTCTAGAAGAACTGCAGCCTAAGGGTCTGGAGCCCTCCCTTCTGACCAGAGAAGTATAGCCATAGTGGAAGGTCATGCTGAGATATCACAGAATCGGGTCTTTATCAATTAGATGTTTGAGATACAGTCTTGTGGTTGCTAGATGCAAACTGTGGACTTGGTGGGGACAGGGAAGATAGACAGGAGATTCTGTAGCAAGTTTACTTCTTGTTCTTTGGAAAGTATGGATAGATAACTCAAAGTTGTCTATACAGGAAGATTGAGCTTGAAATCTGTAATAAGTGGAAGTGTGTCTTAGATCCCAGAAAGAAAAAGGTTAATTAGCTTTTAATCCATCATAAACCAAGTTGCATGTAGTGTACAGAGGAAGGAAAAATATCTATAATTTTGATAGCAGTGCATTTTCTGAAAGTCATGCTTTTCGGGTCTGTGTTTCTAGAAAGACAGACAGAAAACAAGCAGCAACTGCATGAGCATGTTCATAACTATTTGGATGCTTTGAGTCCAGGCCCATTCTTCTTATGGCCCTGGGTATATCTCCCCAAAGTCTACATGAGCCACAGGGCAGGCTACAGAGTGGTGCTTAATGGATTTCTTTATAATCCCCCCAAAAAGTACGTATTGGTGTTCATCAAACTAAAAGCATGTAATCCATATATATATATTGATATTTATAGTAAAGGTACCACAATGTAGATGATTAAATGATAACAGATTATACCGTGGAAAATTTGTTTTCAGATTCTAATTAGAACTGAAGCAAGCCTATGAATTCCCATTAACCCACGTGGGTTATCTTGTACCTTATAATATTAAGAAAATTCTTGTGTGTGTGTGTGTTGTTGTTGTTGTTGTTGCAACGGATTCAAGAAAGAAGACAGGAGCACTTGCACTGAACAGTTTTTTCCCAGAGGGTCCCTGTCCCCAAGTCCTTGGGACAGTCCTGTGGCAGGTAGAAACATAGCTGTGATTCCTCTCTAAAGGTCACCAGGGATGCTCAGAGGATGCTAAAGGTGAGACTTCAGAGGGGGGGCTTGCTGGATGACCTTAAATCTTCTTAGTGCCGTGCTATCCCAGCCATTGCTCTGAAAGAGGCCACACTGTGGCTCTCCTCTGGGGACAGCCAGGGTCTCCACACAGAGACAGAATTTGATGGCTCTTTGCCAAAAGGGTCCTCCTTTCTCTGATGCTGAGACCTCAGGACACAAGACCTATTCACTTCCATGACATTCAGCTGGCAGCAGGGTTTTCTGCCTTGTTCTTTGCTTCTGTTCAAGCTTTTAGAGCAGGTACACTTGTGCCAAAACAAACCAGGCTATGTAGTGCTATAGTATTTGTATTTTAATAAATAAATCTTGTCTGAAGACCAGAGGCAAAGCTAAAGCCACTAGAGAAGTCTTACCTCTACCAAGTCTGGGCGATCGCAAACTAAGCAGTCTGAGCCTCTCTCTCCTCCCATTTTCCATTCCCTCTAGTGCTAGGATTAAAGGCTTGACTCCCTAGGACTGGGATTAAAAGTGCAGGCCACCACCACCTGGATTTGTTTCTGCATTGATCTTGTGTAGCCCAGGGTAGCTTTGAACTCACAGAGATCCATCTGTCTCTGTCTCCCTGATCCTGGGATTAAAGGTGTGTGTCACCATTGCCTGACCTCTGGCAGCTTTAGCTTTGCCTCTGGTCTTCAGGCAAGATTTATTTAATAAAATGCAAATACTATACCACTATAAGGCTCCAGCTAATTGAGCATGCAGACTCCACCAGTTCAAGTGAATCACTAGCGTTTCTCAGCAGGGGCTCATTCCAGGCTCCAACCCATGTGACCAGGAGGTGGCAACAGCCTATCTCCAGTCATGGGCCTGTCCCTTGTCCCCATCCTAGCAGCCTTGGTCTCTGAGCAATACAATGTGCATTTCAGCCCAGGAACAAAGAAAGAGGGAGGTAGGATCTTTTTTTTTTTTGGCTAAGCCATAACCATAAGTCCATACACAGCCCCTTTGTCTAATTGTCAAAAATGTTGAAAAATATCCACAGAGAAGATTTTTAGGAGTTGTGACATCTGCACTTGCTAGGTGAAGAACCTGACCAGAGAGGCTAAGCAGCAGGCTTTGGGTCACACAGAGCTGGGTTAGAGAATGAGGTCTCCTGGGGCAGTGAGGGAGCTCAGTTGGTAAGACAGCTGCACTGTGGGCATGAGGACCTAGTTCTAGACCCTCAGCACCCATGTAGAGGCCACTCCTGGTGGCATGTCTGAATCTCTAGGGCTGGGCCTCAGAGACAAGCAGGTCCCTGAAGCTTGCTGGGTAGCCAGTCTAGTATTCTAAAGGAGAACTTGGATCCTAAAATAAGATGGTGGGGAAGGAAGGCACAAGATGTACACACCTCTGTGCACACTGGGCTGCGGTATTCACACACACTACATGTACACAAACATACAGTCACACACACACACCCAATGTGAAAAACAAAAGAATGAAGCCCTCTTCCCTCATGGCCTCAGCTGGTGACTTTATCCCATCTGTCACCAGATTTGTAAGTCTGGAAGAGGGAGCCACTCCCATTCCACTGGAAAGAAAAGCTACAGGCAGCACCCCAGGGAGGCCCTGGAACTGGACCTGACAGTGCTGTGAACTGTGAAATCTGAGCTCTCAGTTCCCTCACCCCACCCAGAATGCAAATAAATAAGGAAGAAAATGTTTTCTCCTAGAGTTTGTTGGCTTCCTGTCCCTCCAGACTGTGAGCATGTGCGTTGTTCTCTGCTCAAGACAGTTTTCATATAAATAAGGGATTCATCGTGACTCCTTTGGCTGAAGTTAAAATTCCATTCAAGAATAAATTGACTTCCTGAAATATATGTATTGGCAGCTGTGGCTATCCAGCGCCTGATCACATTTTACATTTGACCTGGCAGTGTTTGCCTTGACAAGTTCTGTACCTTTTGATACATAAATCAACACAGTGATGTTAGAAGAGCTCAAATCTATCTTTCATCAGTGCCCCCCAGCCAAGCCTGCATCCCGAAGCCGTTAAGGAAGTAACTTTTGAACTGGTGTCATTTACTGGGACAGTGTTATTTACAGTGCTGGACTGTAACACTGCCTGTTGTAAATCCAGACAGGAAATGCCAGGAGGAAAAGCCAGGAATTGGCTTCTGGAAGGAAGCATTCCAATGATAAAAGGTTTTTAAAAATCTGTCAGTGTGTGTGCGCGTGTGTACTCACACGCACACGCACACAGACACGCGTAAACGTGCAGGCAGTGAAAATATGAGTACTATGTGGATGTGTGCCTATATGTGAGTGCTTTTTCATACATGTGAATGGGCATGTATAACCAAACATATGCATGTGTGCGTTTGCTTGCATACATACTTGTGTATGTAAGTGTGTGTGTGTGCTGTAAGAGTTTTGTTTTGATTTACCTTGTTATATCGACTTCCCATAAGCTCTGAGGGTCTCTGCACTGGCAGCTTAGGTTTGCACATAATGTGCTTCTCTCAGTAGAGCAGGCTAGGACTGGTTGACCAGGTATGTGCCTTGACATCTAGCTTTTGCTGGTCACTTTGCTTCATGGATTTCAAGAAATGGGATCAGCACTCACAGTGCTAAACGTCTCAATCTACATCCCAATTCTCTAGGCACAGTCTTGCCCTCGCTTGCAATGCCCATGGCGCTGGGGGATACTGTAGACACTTCTCATGGTGTGTTGGTAACACTTGCACCATGTTCGTTCCCTTGATGTCTACATGATCACCTTTCTTGTAGATGTCCATGTGTGTAGCCAGGGGAGCATGCTCCGTGGTTCGTAAAGGACTTTGGGGACATGTGTCAAGGGCCTCTCCTCTTTCCCTTTGTGTCAGTCATTTGGAGACGGTGTTCAAGCAGAAGGGGGAACTCCATGTCACCTGTGACCTGACAGTGGTGGGCGCAAGCACAGCTAGGAAGATGAGCCACCAGAGTGGAGGCGAAGGGGCAGTAGAAGCCAGGGGATAAGAGGGAGATGAGGGGAAGATCTGTGGAGCTGTGGGATGCCACTCCCTGCCTGAGCAGCACCTGTGTGGACTGGCATTTGGAAAAGAAGGATGCCCTATCCCCAGTCAGCTCCCTCCTTCACCTCCAGGGGGAAGGGTTCTTACTAGAGCACTGTGGTCCAGGGAGGGAAGCTAGTCTCAAATTCTAGTGCATGGAGCTTATCAAAGCTGCTGCAGAGGCACAGGAGTCCACCACTTCACCTATTTTAATGGCACAAAGGTAATACTTTAGCTAGATTTTCTTTTTTAAGATAAGTGACCCATAATTTGTTCTTACCATAGAGTTAAGTGACTCACAGCCATATTTTCTACAACTGGTTGATTGGTCTGAAACAGGGGAATTCCAAATCTACTCAAACTTGATATTAAATGTTTCAGACAAACTCAGCAGTGTTGGATGGTGAGTGTGCTTGGGGGGGGCTTTCTGACAGCGAAACTAAGAAGGGTGAAGAACAGGGCTGGATGCTGTCTGGCTGCTTCCCTTTGCCTGGCTCCCATGATAAAGCCACACAAAGAGGTTGTGGGATGCTTCAGAAGTTTTAGGATGCCTTCATTGGTCATATTTCCAACTTGCTTTGAAAAGAAGGTTTGGAGTTTTTCTTCCCAGAATATTTCTTCTCCTTCTAAAGTGGTTCTTGTCCTTTGTTTTCCAGTGCTAGGGATCAAATTCAAGGCTTTGTGGATGGTGGGCAAGGGCTGTACCACTGAGCTGTATCCCCAGGCCTTTTGACAGTTCATGTGTTAAATTGACCGGGCTAAGGAACACAGAGGCAGTCTATAAAGCAATTCTACGGGCATCTGTTAGGGTGTTTCTGAAAATGCCATTTCTGAATCAATGTGTTAATAACTATCTACTCTCACCAATATGGGTGGAACCTTCAAATCTCTAGAAGGTTCAGCTTGAATGAAAGGAAGAGGAAACACGACCACATATCCTCTCTCTTCCTGAGGCTGGACATCCATCGTCTTTTGTAGAAATTAGCTTGATTCGGGAAATAACCAGTCTAGTGAAAGGATAAAACAATTATATTTTTATTTAGTATAAGGGGAAAAGTCACGCAACAGGAACGGGAAGTCCAAGCTCAGCTGTGCCGCAGGGGAACCACACAGAGAGTGCCTGGTCCGTGTCCCAGTTCTCTCCCCACAACAGGAGCCTCCCCACTTCACCCTTGCTTCCCACTCCCACCCCCTCCGCCGCCAGGTCTGCCAGCCTCACAGGCCAAGTCCTCCAACTTGTCCCTCATACAGATTGTGAGACTTCGGCCTTTATAGCCAAAGAGTGAATCCCTACACTAGATCTCCTCATCTTTATTGCACTTGAGTCCTTCCTCTGGAGAACCCAACCAGCATTCTTTCTCTGCTCTTTCCTATCTAGATTTCCCCATGGTTCATTCTTTTCCCTAAGGGACATTCCTGAAAGGGAGTACTGTGCAATCTCAGGCTCCTCCTGTGGCCAGTTAATCTAGTCGAACCCGGAGGTCTGAAACGAAGGCCATCTGTCTGCCTCTCTAGAAAGCAGACGCTGTCCCTGTCCCCTGTACTCCATTGCCACCATCCACACTGACCGCATGCTAGACCGACGGACAAGCTTACATTTCCAGGTGACTTGAACTCAAAGATTTACTAGGAAATGAGACTTCCATTTTTATGGGCAGAAATGAGGGTGCTTGGTCATAGAGCATCCTTTGACACCTTTTTCACCTCCCTCCTACATACTTATTTCAAATTGTTGTTACACTAATTTGAAAATAATCCAATCTTGGAAGTAATGCCCATCGTTTCTAAAACATGCATTTTTTTTACTTTCATTCTTAACACTGAAATTGGGGCTTTGCAGTTGAACGCTTACAATTGGTAGCATTTTCCCTCTCATGGTGTTATATAAAATAACAGCACATCCTCTAGTCAATGGTGATTTAAAGCTGACAAAACCCACTGTGTTCATGCCTAGCATTTATCTCACGCCTATCTAGTAATTCATCTGTAATTCTGTGCCATAGCCTTTACTTGATAAATGAATGTAGGAGTCCATAACTTAGAGAAGAATGTGGCAGTTTCTTGCCCTGGTATCACTGCTATGGGATTCACAGACACTCCCTGGGGCTCCACTCGCAGCAAGGGGGTGTCGGGGAGTCAGCAGTGGAAGTTATGTAAGGAAAGTATCCCGAGGGAGATGCCAGGCGCAGCTGGATCCAGGTCTAGCTCATTTGTGAGGTCTTCCAACGTATTACTCTCTGCTTGTTTCTCACGCTTATGTTGGCTCAAAGTTCACAATTCTGCATTTTTTATTGAAACACTAAAGCACTCTTGTGCATGAAAGACACACACATCTGATTTAGTAACTTCTCAACCTTCGCATTGTCTTCTCTTACTAAATGGCTGAAATCCACAGCATGGACATGAAGCCACACTGACGGGGAACTGGATGGGTTACTCGGCTTTGAGATTTCAAAAGGCAGGTTTCGGTGCTTTGGCCTTGGTAAAGGCACGGTGAACCCGAAGAGGGCAGGTGAGGAAAGTAGGTGCTCCGAGAAGGGATGGGGACATTTTATTTACCCCCCCTGCTTCTTTCTATAGTGCAGGTGTGATCCATGACTGCACGGGGCTGCCCAACATCCACCCTCACCTTTTCTCTTCTCATTCAGTGATGACCTTTCCTTTAATTCCAGGAGTCTCAGGGATATCTCAGCCCTCTCCCTTTCCTCATCTTCTTAAATAGCACGTCATATCATGTAAAAGGTGTTTTAAAATGGACACACCACCCGGGTTGGCGACCATGAGATAGATGTGTTTGCCAGAGAAACCTCCTCCCTCTGCACCCGAGAAAGCTAGTAGAAGACGCGGGTTCTTTGGACAGTGTGGTATAGCACCAAGAGAGCCCATTTTCTTCTGGGGCTAGGTAGGTCTTTGCAGAGTGACCTCAAGATACAGCCATCATACCTATCATTTTCATAACAAAAGAAAATTTCATCTTGGCAAGGCTAGTTGCTTCGAAAGCACCTTTTGGAAAATGCCCTGTTCATCAATTAAGGGATGAAGTTGGGCAGTCCTGAGAAGTAAGAGGCACTGGTACGTGCCAGAGGCACAGAGAATCTTCTATGCCATATTTCAAAAGAAATTCAGAGTGACATCGTGTCCTAAAGTGATATATTAGAATTGAAGGGAATATGACACCTCAATATAAAAATGCAAGAAACTGAAGTAATTTATGAAGTGCTAGTAGACAGCCTCCCGTTGACTCTGGCTGGGTGGGCACTAAATTACTTTGGGTGCTTTGGTGAGAAGCTTCAGTATATTGTGTTATGAGATTCCAGGTACAGGGTCCAGTGGAGAAAGTGGCCACTGATTCAACGCCAGGGAAGGATCAACAGAGCCTGGGCTCGGCATCTGTGCAAAACAGTTGTCTTCTAGCTGAATCCAGTCTGGAACAGCCGACCATTGAGTCCATGTGGATCCATGGGGGGGTGGCTTGCTTTATTGCTTGTAATCTTCACACTCATGCAATAAAGAAATAAAATAATACAACACCCAGTGAATTTAGAAGACTTCCCAACTCTCTATAGCCTTTGTGTCTGTGCTGGCCTTGCTCTTGGGAACAAGCAGGAAGAGATGTTTACACACAGTGAACCCGGTTGCTCAGAACTTGGATTCAGACAGGCTTCTGACTCTTAAACTTAAAATCTGATTTGCTTAACTAGTCCAGACGCACTGCCTCGTGCCTTGGGCTCTGAGGACTGAGGCCACCACGCCATGTGTGAGTACCCTCATTTCCGTCCTCCACATGGTCGTTTCCGTCCTCCACATGGGATTGTATCATTGTAATCCTCTGGCCTCTCCATCTAAAGTGGCTAAAGGAAAAACTGCCTCTACCTAAAGCCAGTAAGATCACCACAGTGAGTCCCCCCTCTGTGCTTCCCCGGGACCTGCTGTCTCCTGCCTGCTTCGCTGTTTGTCTGCATCTGAGAAGCCCTGCCCTATGTAGACAGACAAAGCTTGCGTCAGCTACTGACAGCTTCTGCCTTTCTTCTTGGAAGACAACTCTCTACCTGCATCTGCACCTACACCAAGCACCTGTTCCCTCCCCCAGGCACCAGCTCTACTTGAGTCACTCACCATTCTAGATTTAGCTTGTCTTATGCCACAGGAAACCATCCTAATAAAAGCCACAGTAACCCTTGCTTGGGGATAGATAGACTATACCTACTCAAAAATTCCCATGTAAAAATCCTAACACACATACATCAGAATGTGACAGTATTTGAAGGCAGGGACTTTGAAGAGGCATTTGAGTTAAACTGAGGTCATATGGGTCCCTAAACCAACGTAACTGGTGTCATTGTAAGAAGAGAACAGTGGGACACCGACACCCCAGGGAAGATTATGAAGAGAGCCAACTTCAAGCTAACATGAGGGAGCTGAGAATAAACCTTGTCAGCATCTTGATCACAGCCTCCACAAGTAGGATAATAAATACATTTGCTGTTTAAGCTTCCCATCCTATGGTGCTTTGTTATGGTATGGGAGCCGGGATTAACACAAGCCTCAAAACCTGCTCTGATTCTCCATCATTTTCCAAATCACTGGGGCTCCCCCTTTCAATAGCAGTGCCCTTCTCTAGGATGGTGTTGGCTACTTTTCTCATCACTGTGACAAAATGCTTGAGGAGCAGCAGCCAGAGGGGGGCACTCCATCACAGTGGGGCAACAGGGGCAGAGGCGGCAATGGTGTGGCTGTCCAACTGGCTTTCTCCTGTCTAAGCAGTCTGAGACTCCAGCCCTTGGGAATGGTGCCACTCACATTTAGGATGACTCCTCTCACTTCAATTAACCTAACCTAAACAATCCTTAACTGGTATGCCCCAGAGACATGCTACCATGATGGTCTAGATCCTGTCGAGTTGATAGCGTTATCCACCAGGATGAATGAGGCTGTGCACGATTTTCCTGAACTGTCATGTGACTACAACCACCTTCTAAAACACTCCAACGTGCCTTTTCTACCTGTGTGATGAGTTAAAAAGCCTCCTCCTGTTGCTTAGGGCTTTCATCTTGTTACCTCTGCCCTTCAGGCCGGGCTCTCTCTCCTTCCTCCATGAACTTTTTCCCTTTAGCTCCTGGCCAGTGCATTTTATCCCACCCTGTTGCGGGAGCTCCTTCCGCTCCTTTAGCCAATAGCCGCTAAGATACCAGCCCATTGGGGCGTGGTCTCTCTCTCTCTTTAAAAAAGCAGCACCTGCCCTCCGCTCGCTCCCTGGCTTCCGGCTCCACTTCCGGCGACTAGGCTCCTTTCCTGACTGTTGGTGTTTTTTAAGTTTTACCCTTAAAATAAATACCCCTTTAAATCCCAGCTGGTGTGGTATTGTTTATGACTTATGCCTTCACTGCCCATATCTCGACCCTCTGTGCCACCCCTCAACATCCCTGCCTACATTTTGGAGCGAAGGCCAGTGGCACATGAAAAATGTCTTGCCTTAATTCCTCCTCTAAATTACAGAGAAGACATCATTATTTGCCACATGGGACACATCCCATCAGGCCTAATTTTACAGTTATGTATGCTCTGGATATAACTTTAATCACCTGGAGGCCACAGGTGTTTGTGTTTCTTTCCAATTTGTTTTCATTTGGGGTATCCTCAGCACTTCTTGCCAGAATGGTTTATATATGGCAAGGGATGAGTAACCACCACCAATAAATTAATAAGAGCCCAGGACCGGGTTAAAGTCGGTACCCATTTTTCTGTCTTTCGTGGTAATAAAATAGTATGTGGAAGGGTCTCATAAAAACAGGCCTTGAACTTGATATTCTCCAGTGTTTCCTATTTGTTTACAGGAGCTTGTTGCCCCCTTTATTTATCTGCCTCCTCTGTCTCACCTGTGGACTCCTTCACATTCTTTTCTAGTTGTAAAGGAACATGAGCTAGAATACCACTCACTCTATCCGAGTTCTCACTTAATTACTTCTGTAATGTATTCACTGCAATATTTGAGGAAGACAGTTCCTGTGGGAGCCCATGATTGAGAGTATTCATTTCATCAAGATTGGGAAAATGGATCACAAACCACTTTTATTATATGTGTTATTAAGGAAAGCTGGCCGTTGTGTTATCACTTTTTATTCTGGGAAAAATTTCCTTATTCTGGGAGAAATTTCCTTTTGTTTGCTGTGTTGTGACTAATCCCCCTGCTGCCTTCCCCGATGCCTGCAGAAAAGCTAGAGCTTTGGCACTACTGCTGGCTAGACAAATACATCACGGCAACTGGACACACATCACGGGAGGGACAGGCCTGGGTTTGGAAGTGAGCAATTAGCTCTAAACGTGAGGCAATGTGTCAGGTGTTCCTGAATCTGGGCGGCAGATAGGGTTGACTTAAGCCAGATATCTGACAATGGCCTTGCGGGACCCATCCCTGCTGATAGCTACCAAAGATGATTCCTTCTAAAGTGAGTTCTATTACTCACTACTGGAGAGTCTTCCAGGGGTAGCTTGTAGAATTGGTGTGTGTGTGTGTGTGTGAGTGTGGTGTAATAATGAAGTATTAATTTTCTCTTTAAACTCCATATATTATGAGAAATTTTTGGTGTGTGGATAACATTTGACTCTTCAGGAGAATTACCATAGTGAACAGTGTGTGTGTGTGTGTGTGTGTGTGTGTGTGTGTGTGTGTGTGTGTGT
>LOJH01045014.1:2851-17267 GCA_001685095.1 Ellobius talpinus | reverse complement strand
TGTGTGTGTGTGTGTGTGTGTGTGTGTGTGTGTGTGTGTGTGTGTGTAAGTATTACCTCTAAGAAATGTTTACTATTAGGAAAAGACCATTTCAATCTCTATAACCACTTCTGCCTTTCTAGAGTGGTGTTCTCTTGGAGACCCGCTTAATTAGCCAGAACTGACACCTTTGGTCTCTGGGTAAAGCAAATGAATAATGGGTTTGTGATGTTTTGGGTGGGGCCACCTGGATGCATATGCAGCCTGAGCTAACTACATTACAGTGTGGGTGCTCTGCCTTGATCATTAACCCTGTCCCTTGACATTATTTAAGGCCATCGAACACGATTCCAGCTGAAATGTGTTATCCAGGTTGTTCTGAAGAAAGATATGTGCAGGGAGACAGCTCAACAACTCATTGCACAAGATCTATTGTCCGTTATCTATCCTCAGCTTACCCCCTCATCGCCGTAAACTGGGGGCAAAGGAAGAGTGAGATTCTCTGTAGGAGACTCAATGAGAGAGAAAGAGAGTGGGAGTGAGAGGCAGGTACCATTCATTCTTCATTAATCATTTCATGACTTCAGAATGGAATAAGAGCTAGTGGTTAATGTGTTTTTTTGTTTTAAAAAATTAAATTCTATATCTGAGCAAGAAGGAGCTGTGATTATTTTTGAGCCATCATTAACAACCAGGGAGATCGATAGGCTCAGCAGACAGCAAGCTTTGGTCTATAAATTAGATACATGCTTCTCTACAGTAGGCCTCAATTAGACATATCACCTTCCAGTAGGAGAAGCTCAGAAGATCGAGAAAACCAAATGGATTTCAATTTCCAGCCTGGCTCAGTTTCACCGTCTGTCTCATCAGACACACGCACAGGCAGAATGCTTTAGGACAGCATGCTCCTCTTGGGGGGGAAGAAAAGAGAAGAGCTCACTGCTTTTCTCTCAGGGAAACTGGGGTTTTATTTTGATGTTTGCAAGAACTGTGATGTGCAGCAGCTCACGAGGGATGGTGGTGGGCATTCCGAGGGCATGCCAGGCTCCGTGGGCAGCTGACCTGCTGAAAGCCAGACTCCTTCAGTGATAAGATGTGTGTGCCATTCTCAGGGTTCTTGGTGACTTCCAGTAAGCAAGTGTGGGCTGTTGATCCTGTCATTACTGAAAATCAGGAAATAGAAAAGGGAACTCATATTCAAAGCTGTACCCAAATGTTCTTACAATACTTCACATATGTTCCATCTGACATTCCCTCAATCCAAACTTTAAACAAAATTTGCATTGACTATTTCTCTTATAACTTTGTAAGACTAATATTGCATTAATACATCTAGGGTTATATGAATTATATTCATAATTTTTATCAAATCACCTACTGATTAAAGAGAAACTTGACTGATCTATACCTAGGCAGCCAGGAGTCTATGGCGATGCAATTAATTGATATGTTAATATCAGGATTGGTCTCAGTTTCCAGTTGACCCTAGCATCTCAGCTCATCTTTCAGAGTGCTCACGTGTCTGTGTTAAGGCATACACAGCACACAAGCTGTGTGTGCTATCCTTTCCCCCTACACTCCGCATGAAGAAAATAGACACCTTCCTTCTCCTCGCGCATTAAGAACTCAAGGCTGTGTCAGGGGCTCCGACCCGCTCCTACCCTCTCAGACTCGGTGCCTGGATCTTCAGTACGTGTGCACTAGTCTGATTCTAATGCAGGCCCTTCTTGACCCTCCCTGCAGTCAGGGAGTTTGCCACATTTAGCAGAAGTCAGTCTTCTGCTAAGAATGCTACTTGGCCTTCTTCTGGTCGTTAGCACCCTAGTCCTCACTCCCCTGCTCCCATGTCGCCTTCCTCTGTGTTGTCCCACCTGGAGAGCTAGCTCCCCAGAACTTGGCTTCCTTCACACATCTGTCTTAGGGTCACTGAAAAGTGCCATTTTTTCCTTTTTACAGAAACCTCATATTTTAGCTTCTTGTGAGCATGCTTCTACTTATTCTAAGTCACATGTGCCAGCTATTTAACAAAGGAAAACAATCCACATGGGTGGCCACTCGTAGATGAGATCATGCACACATCCTCGAATCCTGTTCTCGGTAATCCCTGTGTGCTGTCTCGGCTACTGGTGGCCACAGAGACCGTTGTCCCCACCCTGTGTTAGAGTTTACAATGTGCCACACAATGGTTGCTGTGTCTGAGGGTGATCCGGTGTGCAGACGCATCCTATGTTGTTTCTAACACATCATAGATCCGTATGTGCACACACGTGGAGGCTCCTCTCCGACACACACTGCCTGCATTTTCCGTGCTGAGCCTTGGGCGCAGCCTGCTGCTGGTGGGTGGCTGTCACCGGGTCTGATTAATGACCCCACTGAAACATGTCCAGCCACATTAGAGCTCCATGTATCTACCACAGTCCACATGGACTGAGCTTTGTTCTGAGAGGAAATGGTGTCAGCAGGCGCTGGCGTTTACCCATAAAAAGATAAAGATTTACTGTCATCTTGGGCGAGATTAAAGTGCACAATGCTGACATTGATTTTTACCAAAAATTCACATTTTGGGAAAACTCATTCCAGGGACGACTGAGATATGATCAGCTTATTTGGAGAGGGATAATATGGAATCTTCTCTCGAATGAACTTTGAAAGAAGTAAATTGTAAATATTGATTTCTGAAATGAACTGTCAATCTCGGTTGGTAAGATTATTCCTATCATCTTGTTGCGACGATGAATTCAAAACTGCTGACAAAGTGGAGTGTATAGGATTTCTGTTAAGAGCAGTCAAGGGGCTTTACTCAGCAGAGCCCAGTAATAGTTGTTCAATTTTATCAGATAACAGCTGAGATCCCATCAGGAGTGAAAAATGAAATGAACTGTGACTCGGAATCAGGATCTCGGCTCTTATCCCAGACAAAAATCATCAAACGCCCGCCAAGGCTTTTATATTATTTCAGGTCACTTCATTATTGGCTGGCATAGGAGCTGAATTGCAGCAAGCAGGGCTGCCTTTTGCGGCTCACCCCAGGGTCAAGTCTGAGGGGCAGCTTGATGGGCTCCCAACATGGTAAGGGGTTATCCTATTACCACTGAAGAGGTATATTGAAAGATAGTGAATCGCAGCCACTTGCTATCCGGCTCGGATTTTTTTATTGTACATGGGTTATCCATTATTACTTGTTGTAGAATAAATATAATTCATCTTTTCTAGTAAATGTTAGAATTGGACGTATCTAATTCATCCGTTCCTCCTATCGAAAAGGACAATGAAGGTTTATGGAAGGGAGCACACGGTTACACGTGAGTGGCTCCTTTTAATGGCTCGTCTGGAAAGGACAGGGTGATAAAAGTTTCTCTGTGACTGAATCACAAATATGACGTTGATGATTGAGAGCAGGCTTTTCTGGGTGCCGTGCGTGGGCTTGAAGGGTCTTGCCTCTTCAATCTGTTTGGAAATGTGTCTAGCAGCCTACGAGTACCACCTTTGCCGTCAACAGTCACAGCCGCTGCTGAGCCAGGGATGGTCAGCCCTCCAGAAATGCAGTTGAGTAAGCTTTCTAGAGCTGTGGCTGAGGCCTCTCTACTGAGGTGGTGTTTAAAGGGGCATCAACNATGAACTGAATTGGGTCTGTAGTTAGTTTTTGCCTCTGAAAAGATGGAACATCGAGTTGAGAGGAGACATAATTAACATGACCATAGTTTGGATTGAGGATGTGGCAGTTATTTTCTTGAAAATAAAGCACAAGGATTAAAGTTTGAATTACCAGAACCCTATAAAAAATGCACGCAGTGATGGGCACTTGTAGTCATAGAGATGGCACAATGGAAAGCAGAGATGGGCAAAATAATTGAAAGTTCACAGGTTGGCCAACTGGGCCGTGAAGTTCCAGGCCAACTCCGTTTCAAACAAAAGGTAAAAGGTACCTGGGAACCATATTTGAGGTTGTCTAGTGATTTTCATACATGTGTCATTCACGTGCACACTTGTGCCCACACCCCCTCCCCCCACGCACGTGCTCACACAGATGTTGAGGCAAACACACAGTTGTGATAGAGACGATTGAGAACAAATGGGAAGGAAGTAACAAGACTCAGAGTGGAGGCTCCCTTGAGGTGGAAGGAGCTTAGAACCAATGTTATGATGGACAGAGTGGACAAAAGATACAGATGTGGCTAAAACTCACACTTCCACATTCAGGTCAGTGCCACCCCATCTGTTAACGTCCATTGCAGTTCTATAGTTTTATGCATTCATGTTCCTGTATCCAGTGCTAATATAGAAATGACAATAGACATATCTTCAGCTTTCCTAACCCTCAGTCTCATTCTGCAAATCTAAGAGAGTCATGGCTTATAAAGCTCATGCCTTTCCTATGCTTTAACCAAAGTATTCATTTCTGAATTTGATATTTAAAAAGTAAAAAACAATTTGCAAAAGAACCATGTCAGTATCAAAATTTATCTGAGTCATATTCTAATGTTTTAAACTATGCAAAGTGATCTTTTATTCTAGCGGTGTCTTTCTGTGTGGAGCCATGCAGATAAATAAAATTCAGATATGATTCACTCAGCATGAAGGAAATCTTGACAACCCCAAGAGGAATGCCGAGTTTTAGTGGCCATGATAGAGGGGGTGATGGGGAGGCATGACTCAGGCTGAAATGAAAGCCAATGGTTAGCGAGGCAGGCAGACCATGCACTTCGAAACCCCTTGTCACAATCAGGATGAGAAGACAACCATTGCCAGGCTGCATAGCCTGCATCTAGCCAGTGTGTTGCAAAATTCTGATAGGGTTTTTTAGGGTCCTTCTTCCATGAAGACGTGTGTGTGTGTGTGTGTGTGTGTGTGTGTAGGGACCTTTGTCAATGAGTGTAGGTACTGTGCTCCTCTGAACAATGAAATCCTTATTTCCATTGACATCTGCAGTAAGTGGGGTCCACAGAACCAGAATGGATTCCTTATCAAACAGCTATGTCATACAACAGGTATTTGTGGCTTCATTTATAATGGTTTCATTTCTAGTATTTTCCACCGTTTTCACTATGAGATCAATATTAGGAAACAGAAGTTCAGAGACTTTTGGCTGACTCAATGAAAACATCTGTCAGGGACCAACTGCAGTGGAAATGAAACACACTGATAGAGTTGAGACTGGGTGTTACTCAAACCAAGCAAGCTTCCACCAGTGATGGTCAACCCAGATTTGGGCAGAGTCCGAGATGACTCCACTGTCTTTGTCCTCTATCTTCCAGCCTTATCAGGTAGGTAGCCTGCTTGGTAGAGTATTAGATAGATAGATGGAGATGCACAGATGTGAACATAGCTACAGTTACAGAGAGGTACAGATATGGGGATGGACATGGAGGTGGATAGGGAGATAGGTAGAGGGAGAACACATGCAGAGAGATACAGATGGAGGTCTACAAAGAGATGCAGACGAGCAGAGCTTGGGCAGGGGTATTGGTCCCTGTTCTGCACGTTCCCTGATGGGGTCTAAGAGCTCCTTTTGTCACTCTGAAGTTATGTAGTCTTCTTTATAAGTTATACAAAAGAAACTGTCTTTCTTACATGAAGGCAAAGAGGCTGACAAATAACCCAACTTATTGCTAACAAAACTAATTTTAATAAATGAATAGCAAATTTGGAGTGGGGACTAATTGGGTCAGTGTGAATAGATTTTAAAAGAGCGGACTGCCCTTTTCTGGACAACTTGAATACTGATCCTTTTATCATCATGGTATCCTTGTGTCTTATGCATTTCGGTGCCTAGAATGTTCTCCTCTGCTCTCTCCTCTTCGCTGTTTACCTAGTAAGCTTGGGTTTTAGGAATGGCCGTATCTCAGGAGGTTGGGGTATTCTTGTTCCATGAGTCCAGCGGCCTCTGTGCTCTGGTGTCCTGGCAGTTGGCACTTCTTGTGCTCTGGTGAACTGGCAGTTGGCACTTGTGCTCTGGTGTCCTGGCAGTTGGCACTTGTGCTGTGGTGTCCTGACAGTTGGCACTTCTGGTGCTCTGGTGAACTGGCAGTTGGCACTTGTGCTCTGGTGTCCTGGCAGTTGGTACCTGCTTTCTGGAGTTTTGGAGCTGTATATGGCATATCTGCATCTCACTTTTCTCTGAGCCGCTTCCACTGAAGGATTGTCTCATGGTGTCTACCCAATGTCTGGATGTAGGAAGAGCACAGAGACACTTAGAAAAAGAAGGAAAAGAAAACGAAGGAAAGAAAATTCACCTAAAACTGTTAATAGACAGAAGAGACATCTCAATATACTTGCATGACTTTTCAGGTTTTAACCCATGAAACTACATTTGCAAAATAAAACACACACGTGCAATTATCTGTTTTCATGAAACAGTGGTTGTCAATACTTTCTAAAGGGTATTTTATTGAATAGAATTTATTTACATGTTTTCCAACTTTTGAAAACTCAGACCAAGAATCAGTGGAGCTCTTTTCAGTGGAGACCATTTAACCTCTCACTAAACTGGGTTTTTTTTTGGGGGGGGCAGAATCCTAGCAGTTACATGAGGACTTGCAGTCGCTCTGCTGCTTAAAGGCTTTGGACTTGGGCAGCCTGGGTCTCTTACTCACACACGTGATACCGAGTAAGACACTTAGCCGGTGGGAACCACAGGCTCCTCACCCGTGCGAGCAGGAGAATATTAGTGCCGACCTCATATCACTGTGAAAATTAGATGAGATGATGCGTGTCGCTAATTTACAGCCCTGCACTTGAAAATTATGCAGCAAATGGTGGCTATTAATAAGAAGGGACTTCAGAGCGAGTCTGCCTACCAGCCGCCTCGGTGATCTTGTTCCTGGTATCGAAGGACAGGCTGATGACAGGTGGGGTCCCTGGCTTCCTGCTGTTCTGCTTGGTCATATGTTATTGGTTACCCCAACTGGGTCGACTGAAGAGCTATGTTCATTCATATCATGAATCAGAAGCTTTCAGGGGGCCTCCTGGAATGTACCGCTTTGACAGTTCTGACATCAGTTCAACTCTGGTCTCATTGGTCCAAATTGGTTTCATCATGGTTTTTTTTTTTGCAAAAGCAAGTGGAGGCTGCATCCATGCACCAGTTAAAAGCTCACGATGGCCTCTCTCATGTTCTAGGTACCGGACAATGCACAGCGTACTTTACAGTTCTTGCTAGCTCTTTTAGCTCTCTAGCTGTCCTTCCAGGGCTTTCAGAGTGCCCTGTTGGAGAGGAGGGAATATGGGAACTCAGAAGCTAAAATGAATTCTCAGGTTATTGTTATAGAGAAGAGCACCTTCTGATTCTTTTGTTGAGATCCCTGAGTAAAAAGTTAAATTCACTATAGTGGTCTGAAGATCAATGTACCACGAATGAATTTGTTATACTTCATTCACAGGCAGGGAAACAGTCATATATACTGTATACTTGGTTCCAGCTTTAGAATTTACTTTAGGACAAAGCAAGCTTATCCCAATGGGACAAAGATGGTGGGCAGTAACTTATGGGATGAAAGTGCCCATAGCAAGTAAGGAGAAAATCTATAGCCAACAGTTCTGTGAGGAGAAAGTAGAGTCTGAGATTACCACAGGTGAGGTGTCCTCTTCATATTCTTGGGTGGGTCCCTCTCCCTCACATTCTTCACCATCACAGTTGCCAGGGATTTCCCACGACCTCAGTACCGAAACAAGATGGCAATCTAGTGCAGGCCAGAGCTCCCGTCTCCTGGCCTGTCTAGATGCCATTGCATGTCACGCAAGGAGTTCAGTTGCTGTGATTGTGTTTGCTTTGCTGTTTGCTTTGTTTCTATTGGTTTGTTTGTTGTGGTTGTTGGTTGTGAGCCAGGGTCTAACTGTACATCCCAGGCTCATCCCAAGTTCTCAATCCTCCTGCATCAGTTTCCAGAGTAACTCTATCCCCAATTCATACTGTTCATGGCAAACTTATTAAGATAAACTGTTTAGACACTGTTTAATGTAGCTTGCCATGTCAGGCAGAACAAAGACAGTGTTTTGCGTCGTAAGCTGTGTATATTCATGATTCTTTCTGACACTGACTTCTTGGGAATCCCAGTGCAACTCTAACTGGGTTCCCATTTGAATTTAATATGAATTAGCAGAAAGCCCTAACAGCAGCCCTGGATGTAAGTCATCCAAACACCTTGTCTGCAATACCAAGGTAGAACATGGCAGCCACGTTGCTACAACATCCCACCATGACCGTGAATGATAAAAAGTGTGTTGGAATGATGCAAGAACATCCCTGTGACCTTCGCTCCATCACCATCACAGGACATCTTCCCCGGTCATCCTTGGCACGGCAGGAGGTAGAAGAAGGCAGGTCTTGAAGTTCCCTGACCTGTGAAAACCCTGACCTAACAAAGTTGTTTCTCCCCCCAATTCCTTAACTGGAAATGATCTGCTAACACTAACACTGCACCCAGTGTTTTCCCTGAGTGTTTTGTTGGGCAAAAGTGTTATGATTTTCGCTCTTCTCTCCATTGACTTACAAATGCATTTTCCACTGTCCTGACTGTGTGTCCCCTCTCTCTGCTGTGGTTTATTAATCCCTCCATCCTTTCTTTTAATTGTGGGGCCTGGATGCTGACGAAGCACTTGCTTTCTTGCCTAATTTTATAAACTGTTCAGCCGTGCCCTTATTCACTGTTTTCTTTTAATTATGTATTCTTGTTAACCTCCGTATGCATTCAAAGTTACAGATTGCCATTGACACAGTATTAATTAAAGTATATAATTTATGACACTGGGCCTTGAAATTAATAAGTGACAATACAATTACATGGTTTGCCTAATTGTCCTTCAGTAATATAGAGATTGACACAAGAAGCAGCAGTGGAAGCTAACAGCACCTCATAAACCCGCAATAGCTTTGAAAGTAATCACAAGAGAATCTAAAGAAATCATCCCCATTTCAAGGGACAGTCTTCTGGGCTCTTAAATGTTAGGGTGATTATCTTTTTCTTTATTAACAGTTTGGTTCTGTGAGGGAGATAGTCATTTTAATGACCGAAAAGTTGCTTAAAAGCATTGAATTTCATGTTTTACAAATGTTGAAGGAATTGCAGGCAAAGCCCCTTGGACTCTGAGTATCTTTAGTCACTGATAGTGTTTGAATGTCACTGTCCCATTGACACATGCTTGAATCTACAACCTTTCTTTTCTCTCTCTCATTAGAAAATGAACATGCATCAAAAAATAATAAAATAAATTAAAATAAAAACAAACCATGATATGACAAAATGGAGAAACAAGAGAAAAAAAGAGCCAAAGAAAAGGCACAAGAAACTCACACAGACACCGAGACATTCACACACAGAGAATCCATATACACACCATTGGAAACTACAATGCATAAGCGAAAGATATGAAGGAAAAAATGCCCAGACAAAACATTATGAGACAAAAAGAAAAAAAAACAATCTCAAAAATACCATTGAGTCCATTTGTGTTGGCCATTTACAGCTGGTCATGGGGCTTGCCTAAAGTATGGTTTATATACCCAGTGATTCTAAGAATATGGAGGATCACCTGTTTCCCACCTGGGAAGTGTCATAGTTAGGCTTTCTGTTGCTGTGATAAAACCCTGGTCAAAATCAACTTGGGAAAAGAAGGGTTGATTTCCAAGTAACTGTTAATTGTCTAGAGGGCTGGAACTCAAGGCAGGAAGGAGAGACTACAGAGAGATGCTATTTACTGGTTTGTTCTCCAAGGTTTTTTTTTTTAGCATGCCTTCTTGAACAACCTGGAACCTTCTACTCAGAGGTGGCATGTCCCGCAGTGGGCTGGGCTCATATCAACCATCAATCAAGAAAACGCCCCCTAGGAAGGATAACAGGCCAATCTAATAGTGACAGTTCTTCAGCTGAGGGTCTGTTCTGTCAGGACCACTCTAGCTTGTACTAATTGGACAAGAAATGACCAACACATGGAGTTTCCAAGAGTCATGGGTGAGAGCTAATTATCCACAAAATATGTGGAAGAGGAACTTTCTATATTTAGGATGTGTGTGAGTCCCGTCTTTGACTCTCTGATCTGCCACTCCATTAAAGGAGAAAGAAAGAAGGGGATAAGGGAAGGAGGATAAGGAGGGAAGAGGAAAAAGAAGAAAGGACTGATAGGTTTTTGTAGATATTTGAGAAGAATATACAACATATTCATTCTTCTGCAAATTTGGCCTCCTCTTTCCCTTCCTCCCTTTTTCTTCCTTCCCTCTTCTTCTCTCTCTTTTTCGTTGTATGTGTGTGTTCATATTTGTGTGCAAGTGTATGAGTACAAGTGCATGTGTGTGTTTACATGTGAGTATGGGTGTGGGCTTGAATGTGTGAATGTATGCATCTGTGGGTTCACCCATATGTATTTATGCTTGTAAAGGAAAGAAATTGATATGGGTTATCTCCCTTATTTGTTCCCCACCTGATTTTATTAGAGAGAGGGAGGGAGGAAGGGAGAGAGAAAGAGAGAGAGAAAGAGAGAGAGATTTCTCACTGAATCAGAAGCTCACTAATTTGAGGTACAAAGCTCAGGGACCAGGCTGTCTCTGCCTTCCCCGTGCTTGGATTACAAAAAATAGGCTACCACGCCCATCCTTCACAGGTGCTAGGGATCAAACCAAGATTCCTATACTTGTGAGACAAGAACTTTACTGACTGAGCCATCTGTCTACACCCATGTTAACCTTCTGCTCCCATATGTCACTACTGAAGTGAATAGGCCGGGTCTGCTCTAGGTTACTCTGTTGAATGAAACAGCCACCGCCAGACTGTACATAGCCTTGAATACTCCACTGTACAGAGCAATAATCTTGACTAGAGTTACCTGGTGTTGAGTATAGGTGCCAAGAAGGAATGGCTCTACACTTGTTTGCTTGAGTAGACAATCAGCGGGAGGCACAAACTGATACATTTTTTCATTGTCAATAGACAATGACACAAGAAAAAGGTATCAAATCATACCATAAACACCAGCTATATGAGTTTACCAAGCACAGCAATTGAAACCTTCTCTTCTGGGATTATACAAGAAGAGGGACCCCAAGACTGAGATGTGGCAGGCATATTGACTGCTTTCCCTTCACTCCTGATGAATCTCATGCAGGAAAATTGCCAAGGTAAGGACTCCTGCCTCTGTCCCTGGGTTCCAGCTTAAGTACACTTTCTCCTGCCCACTTCCAACTGACCCTTTAGTGGCTTTCTCCAGACCTGCATTTGATAGCTTTCCTGAACAGTGATGCTCCTGAAACACATACGACATTGCATCTGGTCCCCTACAGACTTTTTTTTTTGTATCTGTACCCGATCTGTGCCTCTTTGGGGCAGTTTCTCTGAACTCTTTGGGTTCTTTAACCATTTCTGAGCCATTCTGTAGACCAGAATGTGTGGAGAATTATCCTGTGATCTGAGAGTAAAATTGGTGGTTAAGAGCAGAAGAAAAGAACCAGCCGGTTCTGAGGTCAAATCAGGAGTACTCAGCTAATGAAACTGAAAATGAACTTAACTGTAATTCAATAAATTCTGATATTGTGGAAAGACATAAGTGTATCTGTCAACTTCTGACATAACATATATGGGGTTAGTGCCTTCCCAGTGGGGTCTGCAGTGAGCTCCACCTGCAACCACAGGTAACTCCCCATCCCCAGAATCTGGAAATCTCTCCTTTTTTCTGTGGGTGCTGGAAAGGCACTATTAGAGAGGTAGAGGTGCTGCTGGGGAGGTGGAGTTCTATTCAGGAAGTGGGGTATGGTTGGGAGCTGAGGCACTGTTGAGGAAGTGGGGTGCTTTGGGGAAGTAAAGGTGGTATTGATGAGGGATGGTGCTACTGTTGGGGAAGAGGACAGCTGTTGGGAAGATTCGGGGTGCTGTCTGAGTGGTGTGAGCATTGTTAGAACGGTGTGGCACTATAGGGAAGGGGCCATTGTGGGGAACAGGTAGGGCACAGGAGGGGGAGTCTGTTGGGAAAGTGTGGGGATCCTACTGTGGAGGCACGAACACAGGAAATCCGATTTTATTTTAGTAGGGCCTCAGAGACATGTGTGCATGCTCTGAGGGACAACTGCTGTGTGAGAGGTCAACCAGATGGACCCAAGGGAGGGATTACTTCAAGTCATATTGTCCTCTGCCATGTGGCAAGCATCTCGTTGGTCTTTATCCGAAGTCCTAAGAGAGAGTTCAGTGGCTGGATCATTCCATTCCTCAAATATCTACACTCAAACAGCTGGATGCCAGCTTTCTTAGAAGTGACCCTGACAATGATTTTGTGTGGCTTTTCCAAGTGAGTCCTGAACAAACATCTATTTACCCCCAAAAGGACACCATGCACAAATCAAAGAAGCAATTCACCCAATTTTAGCTTAGTGAGCCAGTGAGTGTGATGGGTGACACTCAAAGGGACATGGGTGACTCAAAGGCAGTCGTATCACCTGAAAGTCCCCCAAATGCCCACTCCCAGTGTGAGTGACATCTCACAAAAACTGCATCCCTGGAGCTCCTGTGTGACTCAGCCAGTTTCCTCTCTACAGGAACCATTACTGCCATAACCTTGTGGGAGAGGCCTTGTCAATGCGAGTCTCAGGACTTTCCCATGGTGTGTTTCCTATTGGGATTTTAATGAGCCTCCTCCCAGAAGATAGAATGTGTCTGTTTTGAGGAAAACACTCCACAATGACTGTGAATTTGTCTCAGAAAACACCAACTACCTTTCAGACTGAGGAATTCAGAGGGTAAGAACTTAGGAGGAGGATTCGAAAGGAAGGAGGAAGGAATCTAAGGTAGCTCCCTTGTGGGTGACCCTGTACTTCTCTGCCTAGGGTAGAGGTGGTTCTGGCTCCACTGGCCCCTGGCTGGTATAAGTTTTTGTTGTGTTAAGGGGCATTTCCTAGCCCCACCCAGTCATAAGAACCAAGTGCATTTGAGTTTGGCTCCCTGAGACTCTGGCTGCAGGAGGAGCAGCCTCAAGTCAGGTATGCATCAACCATGAAGGAGCATGGCATTTCCCTGGGATCATCCAGGGAAAACTGGAAAGTACCCACAACTTTATTTTTCTCAGTGTTTTCAACTTATGAGGCTTCTGGGGAGAAATATCCACCATGAAATTTGAATTGCTCTGGAGCCTCACAAAAATAGCAAAGGAAATTTCTATGGAGTAAAATCAGGGTCCTTGATGATCCAGCCACACAGATGTTGCCAGCAAAAGGCTCTCCAGCCAGCACTTAACTGTCAGGAAGGAGCCGAGGAGGGTGAGTGATACGGTGGCTTTCCCGGGAGTACTAGAAAGAGGTCCACAATGAGGGCTCAAGCCGATGCCACACTCACTCAGCAATCTGTCATCCACCGCCCATGAACTAAGAGGTGACAAGAGGGTCTCTTCAGGGCAACTTCATAAAGTGCCTTCAAACTTGAAAGGGCACCAGCACACTGAGCTGCAACGGAAATTTTGTTTCTGTAACTCTTTCTTATCCTTCCACCTGCCCTTCCCCCTCATTCTTTAGTCTCCCTCTTTCTTGCTCTTCCCCCTTTCCTTACCCCCCTCTTTTTCTCTCTCTTCACTACTTAGTGCGGAGATCAATAGACCTCTGCAAAGACGAAGAGGAAGACAGAACCAGCTACACTACCCTGGTCTGGAGCCTGTAATCCTGATGAATAATGTTGCTGTCATAACAGCGGGGATAATTTAATGCTGGCACTTAGCAGCATGACAAATAGCTTGTCAGATGCAGGCAACAACAGCATCCACAGAACTGCCCATGACAAGTTCTGAAATATTAATCTTCAGTTAGACGAAGGCCGTGACAGGGTGAGAAGCCAGGAAAGCGACCACGAGAAGGGGCCAGCTGCAAATGAATGCAATGGGATTTCAAGGCAAAAAAGTTTTTTTTGGTTTTGCTTTAGAACATTTTATCGAAGAAGTGATGTCTTAAGGGTTAAAATATGTTTTGCTCTAGAGACTCTATGGAAGTTTTCTGCTGTTGCCATGTAGGGCATGAGACTTGGCCTGTATTTCCTCTGTTCTCACCCCCAAATGTTTTTCCAAGGGACATCATTCAGAGGGGGGTATCTGTGGTGACACACAACTGAAACCAGCCTGCGTGTGTGTAGTTCTGCTCTCCCTCCCAAGGCTTTGAAATGAGCAACAGCAGTACATATCACAAACACCGAAACAGGTAAGCAACATACGTCTCAGAAGAAGGAGGGGCAAAGAACACATTTTCCCATACATTTTCCTTTTCTTGTGTATGTCTTATATACTTGCTCATCCTTTACAAAAATATCTGAAAATATTTTTAAAAATTGGAGCAAAAAGATACATTTTCAGAAAGGAGAGTGGATACTTTCAGAAGGGCAGTTGAGTTTGCCAGGGCTTGTGGGGCAAGAACATCTAGTCCGCTTCTGATGAGGTTGGGGTGGCGTGTGTGTGTGTGTGTGTGTGTGTGTGTGTGTGTGTG
>LOJH01045013.1:2620-13674 GCA_001685095.1 Ellobius talpinus | reverse complement strand
CTGGTATCTCAGCAGCTATTGGCTGAAGGAGCGGAAGGAGCTCCCGCAACAGAGAGAGAGAGAGAGAGAGCATGCACTTTACCTCAGTAATTATAGTATAAGAGTCCACACCCATGTGGGCTGGCATTTTAAAGGCTAGTGGCTGAAGGAGCTACCACAGCACCAGTCTTTAATTATTAAACTACATTTGAAATGCCACTATATTTCTCCTTTTTGTCTAAAAAAAGAAGGCTTTAACTAAATAAGAAAACTATATACAATAAGTACAATGACGGTATACAACATATACAAACAATAAATACATCAACAATGTCTAGTCCATTTGCATTTGACAAATTTGGAGAGAAAATGGTGTGGAAAGTCCTGCTGTATCCAGATGTATGTGTTGCTTTTATTGGTTAATGAATAAAGAAGATGCTTTCAGCCAATACCTTAACAGTGTAAAGTCAGGCTGAAAGAGATGTAGAGAGAGAGTAGGCAGACTCAGAGAGAAGCCATGTAGCCCTGCTGGAGACAGATGCCATATGGAACTTTACCAGGTAAACCACACCCACATGGTGACACACAAATTAATAGAATGGGTTAACCAAAGATATAAGAGCTTGCTATCAATACACTTAAGTGATTGGCCAAGCAGGAATTTAAATAATATAGTTTCTGTGTGATTATTTTGGGAGTCTGAGTGGCCAGGAAATGAACAAGCAGCCTCCTACTACACAAAATCCTCCATATCTTCTATTTTGATGAGTTAAAAGTCTTCTACCTAATCTATTTTCTTTTATAACTTGCTTTTTATGTCAGGTAAACAAGGAAAATTATAACTATAACTATCTAATATTCAACTCCCTCAGAGACCCGAGAAGGAAATAATATTACCTGAGTAAGCAGGAAGTGCAATCAAGTGACTTCCAAATAATGTGAGTAATGGCAGAAACTGTTGTGTGCCTGGACAGTCACCCAAAGTTCCTCTGCAATGATAGGGTATCCATCTTTGGCCTACAGGCCTAGCAATGGACTTTTCTGTGAAGCCAGATATTTTGTGTCCTGCCTGTCTAATTAGGACAGTATATGTTCAGCAGTCGAGGAAGGTGCATTTTCTTGCCCAGTGGCTTATTTTTGCTACAAAGAAAGTAAACTTCATGTAGAGTTTCTTCAATGCCCATTATCTTCTCTGAAGTAGATTGGTGCTACCGGGAGCAGACATGTCTCATTGTCATTTTAAAAAAAGAATCTAGGTTATTAAAACATCTCAAATGCCATATTCTGTAGATCTCTAAAGTGTTTAAAGATGACCTATCTATCTAAATTATATCTTTGTTTGACCTTGAAAACATACCTAATGTGACTACAAGTTTGATTATACTAGGTGATTAACTACTAACCTTTATGTCTTTATTATCCTAAACAGTTGATAATAATTTTCAAGGAATACAAATTTGCATTACATTGTTAAATGAGCTTTATAGGTACAATACCTTAAACAAGGTTAGAAATGTATGTACAGTATGTTTTTACAAAATTTGTATACAATATACAAAAGTAAAACTAATGTAAACCATTTAAAACTAATAGTTGCTTTTTAAAAGTATATTCAATAATCTACCTTTTTATCTTATCAGATCTATATCCTCCCTTTTTCTTTTCAGAGTAGATTCAATGACCTACCTTTCTATCTTGTATTTATATCCTCTATTTTCTTTTCCTTTCTTTTTTCCTCTCTCTCTCTCTTTTGGTTTTTCAAGACAGGGTTTCTCAGTAACTATGGAGCCCCTCCTGGAACTTTCTCTGTAGAACAGGCTGACCTTGAACTCACAGAGATCTGCCTGCTTCTGCCTTCTGAGTCCTGGGATTAAAGGCTTCTGCCACCACTGCCTGGCCTTATCTTCCCCCCAGAGATCTTATTTAAAAAAGGGAAAACTGAATGGAATAATAGGCAGATTAGTGTGAATTTACTCACACTAATAATAATAACAGTGAGTAATAGAGTGAATACTTATGAGCTATTATTTATGGACAATTTACATTGGTATAGATTTTTGTATATTGATACAAGTTCAAATTATATTTGTCATATTGAATATGTTCCTGTTTCTATTTACAATATTTGTATACCTAAGCAAGGTTACTTTTTCAGATTTTATGCATGCATGTTTCTACATCTGCTAAAGACACTTTGCATATTGATACAATTTTAGGATATATTGCATTATACACTTCTACCTCTGATCAAGATACTGATATTTTGTTTACATTTTGAGGTCATTGTCCTCCTTTACTGCACAGTTGTTAAAAGACTGTTTAATATTCTGATATGAAGTCTTAATCTTTAAGTTACATAGGTATTAAGTATCATAGTTCAATAGTCATTTATGTTTGTCATACTTTTAGTCAGACTCTTTAGGTTCTTTAGATACATAGAAATTGTATTCTGTATAGACAGGTAATCTTCAACCACTTCAATGATCTGTAGAACATGTCATTTAAATAACTTAGGATTCTGTTTCTGTGAGACACAATTGCTCCTGGCAGCACTGATCTATTTCTAAGAGAGGGTTGAGCACTGAAGACACTCCACTTGGAGCTTGGCTTCTTGGCACAACTGGCCTTTGGGCAAGGAACTGCCCATACCTCAATCACTGACAAAATGCACCATGTCCAAATAGAACAAGCAGGATGCAAGAAAAAAAACTTTCAAATGTTGTCAAGACAGGGTAAGACAGTTTTGAAAAATCTCCTACCTCTGAAAATGGTCTGTCAGTTACTCTAGGCCTTAGCCAATGTTGGTTGCTTCAACATTGCAAATGAGACTTTGGGTGATTGTTCATGTAGCCAATTGTCTCTATCATATACTGCACATTTTGGAAGCTGCTTGATTGTACTTCCTACCTACTCCAGTAATATTGTCTCCCTTCTCAGGCCTTTCATGGGGTTGAAGGTTAGATAGTCATAGTTACCTTCCTCTTCTGATCTAGCCAAGCCATTCCAAGAGAAGAGTTAGACTCCTAGGATAGAATGTTTATTAAAACATTTAGCATAGTGCATATAGCTTTTGTATTGGGTTTGGAACTCTCTTATTTAAACAAAAGGGGTAGGTACTGTGGGAGCTCCTTCAGCCAATAGCCTTTAAGATACAAGCTCACTAGGGTGTGGTCTCTTATACTATAATTACCACACTAGAGCATGTTCTCTCTCTCTCTCTCTCTCACTTCTGGCTGCTGGATTCAGTTCCTGTTCCCCATTTGTGCAGAGGACTGTGATCTGTGTGTCTACCCCTAAATAAATAACCCCTTATTATACATAATTATGAACTAGTGTGGGATTATTTTGCAACTTTCACCACCAGTCAGGGACCCTGCTCTACCCCAGGAGAGAGAAGGTAGGCAGGGGCTTCACAAGCAGGGTCTCTCTGAAAGGATAACTTCTATTATGGGAGTCTGACCTAGGATATTTATGGATATAGCCCAATGTATAAACCCAAAACTTGCTTAAAACAGTATGAAAGATTGTTTTGTGATGTTTCTATCACTTTGTTGTGCAGTTCACAACCGTGAACGTCATAGACGTCTACATCATGTGGCAATGGCACAAGGCTGGGCACCTGCTCTGAATATCTTCTCAAAACAGAACAGTATTTCACCTTTCCCAACACCACTTGTGATGTAAGGATGCTAAGCTATTTTTCTTTATGCAAAGTAAATTTTAGTGAGCCGTCACTGCAATATTCTGATACAGTAACTCCAGGGGTGTTTTAAGGTTTTAGAAAAGTCATCTGTTCTTTTGGAATATGTTCTGAAGAGTTGATTCACCCTGGTTTTGTGGGACCATATAGGATGGATGTTGTCTATAGAGATGAAACTTTTATCCCATGGAGACCAAGATCAAATCCCTAGTGAGCTCAGTTCTGCACTGAAATCTACTGTTGAGAATTAACCATGTTTGGCTAGACTGAACTAAGCTCCAATTTTACAGTATTTAGAGTGCTCCTCCTTCCTAGGACTCCCTCCTCCTTTTCCTACAATTCTGCCTGAAAGTGAAGTGATAGAGGTCCCTCTTGGATTTGCTCTGCCCTTTTCCTGGGGTACAAAGGACTTTTATGAATCAATTTAAATTGTCCAGAAGAAATAGCCAGCAGCCTGCTTATGTTCAAATCCTCTGCCCTAAGCACCAGTATGGAAAAGCCATTGAAAAGATCTGCACATAATCCTACATCCATTGCATTAAAGATGAAACTGCCAAACGAAAAGATCTCAGCCAATTAGAATTGAACCCATAGTTCGATGGCCTGTCTGGCAGTTAAATTTGAAAAGGCTGCCTTTGACAAAGAAAAGTACTCTTATGTCAGGCTGTTTGGGTCAGAAAATAACCCAAAGTAGAAACAGAACTAAAACCTTCTGATTGCTTTGGAGCTGACACCGGTTAAAGTAATTTACAGAGGCACCTTCCCCAATATTTAATTACCCACAATGCAATATTTATATACAGCAGAGGTGCCATAATTCACAGTGACAAGAAGCTGGTGTTGGAGAATTAGTAGTAAGTGAGCAAAACAATAAAAATAGAGGTTCCTGTCCTGAGATACATGCTTTGTTTATTCCTTCTGACAGGTGGGGTATGGTGTGAATTATTTATAGTAAATGTGGTATCCTGTACTCTCTAACGGTAATGAAATCTCATAGTCATGAGTTTCTACAGATTCTAGCCCATAAAAAGTAGCTGAGGGATGGAGGTTAGGGAAGAACAGAAGCAAGAAATGCTGAATGCACGAGTCACTCTGCAAAGTTTCTCCAATGCATAGTGAAGTCCTCAGGCCTTGTCTGGCATCCCAGCCTCATCAATGCCCCCTTTTAATGTGTTGTTTTGTTACCTGTATACTCTATCTCTGCTTTCCATTCACCCTAAAACAATTCATCTCTAATACATTTCCAGCTTCCATATAACAAGTTTCGGGAGCTGTTAGTCTGCATCTTCCAAAATAAGTTAAATTCAGCGGCTGACTCCTAACAGAAGTTCAGGGCAAACTTCTTGAAGAAGCCATTAGACATAGCAATCTGTTCCGTGCACCATCACTCGGGTCTCGTGAGAGATGTTTTCAGGAATCCTATCACTATTCTGTTGCCTTTGTAGCTGTGTCTACCAGTAGGAGAGCTGACTTAACTGCAGAGTTCCTGTCAGCGTTAGCTTTAATTTTCAACTCGACACAGTCTGGAGTCTTCTGAGAGGAAAGTCTCTGGAGGAATTGCCTAAATTAGATAGACCTGTGGGCATGCCAGAGGGCAGCCCTCAGTGATGGATTGTGGCCTAGAAGTGCAAGCCAAGCGAACTTCTCCTCCACACATTGCTTTTCGGTAGAGTGTTTCATCAGAGCAGCGGAAAGAACATGAGAATAGAAATGGGTTCCAGGCATGGAATGTGGCTGCGATGGACCATGCTGTTTTGCTGAAGGACTGTGGAAGCGTCCGCAACTCGGGAAAGACATTGAATGTTCAAAGCTCAATGAGCTTCTGCCATGAGGGCTTGAAAGCTAAGAATGTAGAGAATGCAAACAACAGAAGCCTTGCTTGTGCGGTTTCATAACACAGTCAGAGCAGAAGTCAGGAGGTAGCAGGCGTCTGTTGTGGGAACTCAATCAGTTTAGCCAATGACATTTGATTGACGTGCCACGGGCATGGTCTTCTCTGAGGAGTGGCCTGGTAAACCGGGGAAGGAACACATGCTTGTTCTCTTGATGTGATCAGAGCTGGAGTAAACAGAGGAGAGGCAACTTGCAGTTGGTGCTCTTGACCTAGGCATAAGGGCAGGAGAAGGCAGCTGGATCAGCGGTGGCATCTGCTTTATCCTGGATCTGTGCATTTGTCTTTTCATTGCACCCCTTAATAAACTGCCTAATAGGCTTTTGTGGGTTCTCATTTCACACTTTGCTTCCTTGCTCTCTGCCTTGATTCCAGGTTCATACTTAGCTGACTTCCCTATTCAGCCCAGGATTATTGTGCTAAGAATGGTGCCACTCACAGTGAATTAGGTCCTTCTGCACCAGCTGACAATCAAGACAATCCCCCACCTATGTGCCCATAGACCAGTCTGAGCTAGGCGATTCCTGAAGGATAACTCTATGCTGTGCCAAGCTGACAAAGCTACGACAGTCCTCATATTCAAGAAAACAAGCAGTTGGACTGGCCATTCTTACTCTGACCAGAATCCTTTTCTCTCTTTGCTTAACCAGCTCAACTCAGCATTCAAGTTCATCTTGTAACTGATCCCACAGCGTTCCCTAGCCCCTGCCCCAGGCTGCGGCAGGACATTGAGGAGAGACCCACTCACAGCATCTTCTGTTTTGCTCCCTCAAGTTTGGCTAAATAAAATTAAAATAATGTATATGGTGTAAACAAGAGATGTGTTTTCCTTTGCTGATAACTAGCATTGCTATAAAAGGAAAAAAGATCTGCATTTCAGCAGTAGCTCTCATCCCTATACTGTATTCCCTCCCAGAGATGCATTGGCAGCTAATCTGCAATGGTGCTGAGCCAGGAACTGAGGTGGAGCAGTGAGTAATACAGACAGCATCTTCATGCGCTGAGGAAGACCATAGTTCTAGCACGAAGAGACAGGCTGAAATTGAGAAAACCAATAGGAAGCATCATATATCATAATGGCATATGCGCTGTCAGCAAAGCAAGGGAAGGTAGCAATGAGTAAAATGTGCAAGGGAGTTATCTCAAGCTGAGTAGTCAGTCAGAAAGACTTCTCCAGGAAGGAGAACCCACAGCTGGCCTCCAGCAGGTGTGTGACGAACAGTCAAAGAGGGAGAGGAAGAAGGGTAGGCAGTGAGCCAGCGGGGATGGCAGTCGGGGGAACAGCAGTGAGCAGGTGAGGCAGTGAGTGAGGCAATGAGAAGGAAGAACAGAGGCAGGAGAGTAGGATATCTCAGCTGCCACAGTCTCCTGACAAGCAGCTATGCTTGCCCATCCCTGGTACCGCTGAAGGGCTGGTGGCAATCTTACGTCACTTTGTGACAGCAGAGCAAGGGGTGAAAGTGTAGGCATGTTTCAAAGCGAGCAGAGTTGAGTCATGAGGGGACCTACCAAACCGGGAATTCTTTTTCCCTCTGGTCTTATCGACAGACTAGATTCAAGACATTGTAGGGACACAAGCCATGGAAGGGCAGTCTTCAGAGGTAACCGACTGATTTCGCTTCTCAGTGCTTCTGAAAAACAAGATCTGATTGATCAGAAGTGCAGCTGATGCACTGGGCTAAATCTCTCACACGACATTGCTGGGGTTTGGGTGACTCTGAGTCAGTGTTACAATGGCTGTGACTTCGCCGATCTGTGCAACTGAAATACACAAAGTTAGTTAAAACTCCCTGGATGTGGGGTGAGAGGTAGATCAGTGGGCAAAGCACTTGCCGTGTAAGCATGAGGCCATCCATGTGTAAGCATGAGGCCATTCGTGTGGAAGCATGAGGCCGTCCGTGTGGAAGCATGAGACCATCCATGTGTAAGCATGAAGCCGTCCATGTGTAAGCACGAGGCCGTCCGTGTGTAAACATGAGGCCGTCCATGTACAAGCATGAGGCCGTCTGTGTGTAAGCATGAGGCTCTCCATGTGTAAACAGGAGGCCATCCATGTACAAGCATGAGGCCGTTTGTGTGTAAGCATGAGGCTGTCCATTCAATTCCTGGAACCTAATTAGAAAGCCAAGCAGAGTGATGTGTGCCTGTGAGCCCATCACTGGAAGATGAAGACAGGTCAGTTCCTGAGGTCTGCTGACCAGACAACTACCTCACGTGGTGAGCTCCAGGCACATGAGCAGCCCTGTCTCCAAAAAGGAGGATAGTGTCTGAGGAATGACAGCCAGCATTTACCTTTGCCCTAAACATGATCACGTGGGCGTGCATGCACACACACACACGCACGCACGCGCACACACACACGCGCACACACACACGTACACACACACGCGCGCACACACACGCACACACACACTCACCTGCCTTCTGTAATCACACTCCCACGCTTTCTCTAATCCTTGGACACATCAGGTCTCCGTGTCCTCGGCTCGGGTGATGCTGTCATCACTGCTGCCATTTTGCCAATCTCCACAACTAGTTCCTTTCTGTTCAACTTGTTTTTATTTCTTCTTTGTGTCTTTTACACCATGCATCTCCATCTCATTCCTTTCCCTGTCCCATTGCATCCACCCTCTGCCCTTGCACCACCCCTCAAAAAATAAAATAAAATTTAAAAGAAAAAAAGTTAAAAAGGAAAGTCAGTCTTGTCATGACAATGAGTCACACACACAGTAAACCTCTTTGTCCATACAGCTTTACTTGCAAGTGTTCATTGCAAAGAGTCATTGGTCTGACTGGAGGTCTCAAGGCCTGTGGTTCCAGCTGCGCTATTGGTGCTGGGACCTCACCGGGACTCCTCTGGGATGTCCTATTGTTGCCCTGGGTTGTGGAGATGCTGCAGCTTTGGGAGGACCCATCTCTTCATAGGCTCCGGCAGATCACAGATGCGGGTGGATGTTGGGGTGGGCCAGGCCGACTCCTTGTCCTGGTTCTGCCTGCCATCTCTCCCTTGTCCTCACCACCAGGGTGAGCTCTCTAGCACTGACCTGGCTAGTTCATCCCTGGCAGTGATGAGCAAGGGGTGGGGCCAATTCTGCTGCTTCCATGCCCTCGGGAGTGGCTCTCCCACACCTCCTGTGCCATCAGGCCAGCTCTTCTTTGTTTCCCAGATGAGGTGTAAGGGCCACTCTCTGGAGCCGCATCTGGTGATGGGCAGGGACAGCTCTCCTACTCTTTGGGTCCAGTTCTCCCATCTGCCACAGGGGGCGAGGGCTGGGGTAGGGAGGGCATCCCTCTCCCACCTTGACACCACCATAGGGCAGCTGAAGGCCAGGGCCCTATATCTTATCTAAGCAGCTGATCCTGTTGAAGGGGGTGGGGGGTGAGTTGGCCTGAGAATGTGAGGGTGGAAGATTTGGTCCCGCCTCTCATCTGCCACATAGAACAACACGTACTCCTTTATCCCTGAGGCAGGTGGGAGAGCTGACCCTGAGGTCATGAGAGCAGGAGATCTGACCCTGCCCCACACCAGCTGAAACACTCAGGAGAGCAGGCTCTGTACCTCACCTGGGCCACAAGTAGAGCTGACCCTGTCGACAGAGCTGCCCCTAAGCTGTCACTGCAAGCTGTCACTGCAAACTGGCACTGCAAGCTTTCACTGTAAGTTGTCACTGCAAACTGGCACTGCAAGCTGGCACTGTAAGCTGGCACTCAGGGTGTGAGAATGGGACAGATGAAAGACCCCCTCATCTGTCATGTGATGGCAAGGGCAAGGGAAAGATGCCCTCCCCCTGCCCCTGCCACCTAAAATGGATGAGGAAGTTCCCTCCTTCCCCTACCAGCTACGACACTCGGAAAATTGGGCCCTGCACCTCCCCTGGGCATCACAGTAGAACTGGCCCTATTGATTGGGTGAGGGTGTACCAGTCCCAAGATTGTGAGTGTGGGGGATCCAGCCACAGGTAATTCTTAAAATAATACTCAGGCACGAAATGGAAGGAGAATTCATTCAACTCTTAGTCGAGTAAGCAAAGATGGTGAGATGCTATAATAATGCTATGCTATAAGGAGAGATGCTAAGAGAAGAAAAAATTTTCTTCCTCAAGAGCCATGAAGTCTCAGCTATGTCCATGGCCATTATGCGTTATTGGACTGTTGCCCTAACATCTCTGGAGACGGATTTAGAACCTCACCCACCTAGAAAGTAAAATAACTATTCAATAGGGTGAAAGTTAAGAAGACTGTCATTCCCCTGACCCAGCACTAAAGCTCCAAAAGTGCCGCCTGTTGTTATAATGGAGCTGCAGACACAGCAGCCGGCCATCTGTTTAAGACATTTGAGTGTAGACGCTAAAGTCTTAGCTATAGGAAAATGCTTTATTTGATTAGTGGAAGATTGGTTATGTCTGAACACGTTGTCTTAGTGTGACTTGAGTGTCTGTCTGTCCACTGTCGAGAGTTCAGCTTGATGAGTCGATTGGCGATGTTCACAAGGGGATGTTTCTCCTCCACTCCTTTTGACCAGGGTTGCAGAGAACACCCTGGCGTTCATGGTTCCTTCCTTGGCCTGCTGACGGTTTGTCAGAGCTCTTCTAGCAGGAGAACGTATCCTACACTCGCGCCTCCAAGACTGTCAGCAGGAGGAAGGTGATGCAGGGACGTTCTGCAGAGCAGAGGGGCCTCTTGGCACCTCCCCAGCAGCCTCTGGCTTATCACCAGCCAGAACTCAGCCACTCATTAGGCTCTTGATGGAAAGTATTACAAAGAAAATGCCAGCAACTCGTGCCACCACGCTGGCAGGAAATTGAAACTGCTCAGAGAAAATGGAGCCCAGAGAGCTTTTACAATGAGAGGGACATGAAGGGTGGGATCTTCTGCTCCCATAGGCAGTTAGGGTTCAGGATGCCGCCTCCTGCTCCACGGGGGAAGCACCTAGGTCCTCTGTTCTTCAGCAGAGTCAGTTCACAGAGGTCCCTGAGGGACAGGGAAAGGCGTGTGTGAGCTAGGTTCTGTTGTGCCTGCATACATGCTGGGGTGTCAGGGGGAGTATCTCCTAGGAGAAGCAAAAATAATGAAAAAAAATTCTGATTTGGTTTTGTTGTTTTATTTGTAATCCATAATGATAAAGTTACTAAAAGAAAGATTTTCAAGTTCATACAGGATCACAGGGTCAAGGACAAATCTCAGACCCTATGAATGTAGTGAGGGAGAGCTGACGTGATGATTTAATTTTAAATCTGTTGTCTTGGTTACTGTTTGATTGCTGTGAAAAGACACTATGACCAAGGCAATTTATAAAGCAAGGCATTTAAGTAGGGGCTTGCTTACAGTTTCAGAGGGTGAGTCTATTATCATCATGGCAGGGAGTGTGGCATCGGGCCGGCAGGCATGGTGCTGGAGCAGTAGCTGAGAGCTCACATCTGGTTGGAAAGTTGCAGGGAGAGAGAGAGAGAGAGAGAGAGAGAGAGAGAGAGAGAGAGAGAGAGA
>LOJH01045012.1:3158-13675 GCA_001685095.1 Ellobius talpinus | reverse complement strand
GTCACTAATTTCATTTACAGAGTTCAATTCTTTATGTCTACAATAGCACACTTAAAGTAAGAAGGTAAAAGTTGATAAGTACCCTAGGTAGTATGCTCTTTTAACACAGTATAAGTATAAAATCTGTTATTTAACTGGGGCTGTGGTAGGTAGTAAGTCCTTTACTGTAACAATGGTCATGAAAAATATGATTGTAAGGCATCAAAACTGTAAAGGGGTAGCTGACAACTGCATTTTTCTCTCTCAGGCCTTCCTAATAGTCCTGTACAAGCACTATTAGGCCAAGTTTCCGTGAGGAGTGTTGGGAAAATTAGAGCAGACAAGCGTCTCTTTAAGGCACTTGGTACAACTTAGTTTGAATTAATAGGATCTTTCTCTGGGAGTTGGCCTGGTCGCAGAAACAGTTTCACCACACTTCAGGATGGGTTAGTGTGAGAAATGTTGGCTGCCTGGGATCGTGCTGGCTGCTGAGCTGTCCGATTTGCTTTGGCACCAGGCAGGGCTCCTACCTGACATTATCGTGCTCCTCTACTCGTGAGGGCCCCCTCGCTTTTGTCGGTTTCAGCAAATGGGCATCTGACAGCGACTTCCTCCTCTGTTGGTGCGTCTCTGCTTAGTACTCTGCACAGCTCTCCCTGGCTCCTCTCCTCTGCATCTCTGTGTGTCTCCCACCACATCCATTTTTAGGTGTCACGTATTTTAGCATCTAGTGCCACTCTATTTCCAAACACCTACAAAAGAGAGCTTGTCTCTATAAAAATATGGCAAATGGCTCAACTTACTTTTCATCTCAGTAGACGAGAAATCCTACGCCTTCTGTTTTCAAAGGCCGTCATTGCTTTAAATATTCAGAATTACAAAGATTTCATCCATTGTCTATTCTGTTTTCGAAAAAAGATTAAGGTGCATATACACACTGTAAATTGCTCCATGGCAACAAGATATAAGTGGGGGATATGGCTCTCTTTTGAATTTTCCATGGTAAGTGGTCATGATCTTCTTTGATTCTTGCATTTTAAATGTATTTCTTTAACACTCAGAAGACACACACCAAAGTTTAGAGAGCACTTCTCAAACCCAAGTAAATGATATCTACGTTAGTGTTGTATTTTTAACTGCTAACATTAAGTATTGAATTTTAGAGAGGTAAGTTTCTTTTCCTGTGTGCTAGCATGAGACATGAGATTCATTTATTTACAAAATCTTAGGGATAGAGAAGTTACATGTGTAATGAGGGAACTTGGTCACACAGGCAGAAGCTATATGATCCCCAGGTTGTCACTCATGGGAGAGTTTTGGTGAAGAAGAAAGTGACTGTATGCTTGTATATGAGTAAACATGGTACCATTGTTAATGGTGAAACCCCTTAGAGGTAGAAAAAGATTTGCAAGTTCTAAAATCCTAAAGATTATTGCTGTTTTGTTGACTTCCTCCCATTCCTGAACATTTTGTCTCCCATGGCATCCCTGACTGCCTGGCTTCAGTAAAAGAATCCTTTTATAAAGCCTTGAAACTGCCCAGCTACTGGCTGGGTCAGTAGGGGCTTGCGATGGAAGCACGAATACCTGAGCTTAGAGTTCCAGAAACCTCGTAAGACTCTGAGCACAGCAACACATGCCTACAACCCAAGTGCTAGGGAGGTAGGCTAAATGGATTCCTTAAGCTGTTTGGCCAGCTAGTCTAGCTGAACTGGTCGGCTTTGGATTCAGTGAGAGACCCTGCCTCAAAACTAAATGTGATGAACATTCGACCTATAACCTCAGTATTTGGAAGCAGGAGGATCTGAATTTAAAGGCCAACTTTAGCTACATAAGTAGCTTGAGACCAGCCTGGGCTGTGTGAAACTTTGTCTCAAAAAACAAACAACAATAAAATAAAGGTCCCGATGTTAACCTCTGTTCTCCACACTCCCGTGTGCACATGTGTACTCACCAACATAAAATGTATGCATGCACACATAAACTGAAAGAAAGTGAAAGAATGCTTATGATATGTGTAAGGTATAGTAAATTACAAGAAGATTGGGAACCTTGTGTCCACCACCCAGGATAGGAAAGTATTTGGGCTACTGCTGAAGATAATTTTTGATATGTATGATAACATGACATCACTTGCCTCTGCATGATGGCGCACCCATCCTCCACAGAAGAAATCACTGCCCTGAAGTTTGGTCTGCTATTAGATTTCCTTGTAGTTTGGTATATATGTTGGGTGTTTTCAGTCTCTATAAATGGAACCACTAACTGAATTTTTCTGCAACGTGATTTGTTTTCCACAATATTATTTCCTGTTTCCTGACTGCATCTACTATGATTTATGTTGTAGCTTTCTTTCACTGTTATGTAGTATTTTTACGGTTCTAAACATTTAGAGAGAGAGAGAGAGAGGAGAGTGTGTGTGTGATGAGTTGTTCTCACCTTGCACTTTTACATGGGCTCTAGATTTCAAACTCAGGTCATTGGGCTTCACAGTCAGTGCTTTAATCACTGAAGCATCTTTCCAGCCTGTATTGTTAAGAAAAAAAAAAGACCATTTAATTGGAAGCAGTCAGATATGTAAAGAAAAAGAAAAAGCACATGAAAGTTGAAGGGAATGAGGAGTGAGCAGTTCATCTGAGAGGAGTTAGGGGAGCAGTGGAAGATGAATATGATCAAAAAACATTGTATGCATGTATGAAATTCTTAAAAAAGTAAAATTGTGTATTTTGTTTTAAAAGACAAATTGAGAAAATGCGAGAGATTGGCTGTGTCTTCATTGTTGTTTTAGAAAGTCCCTAACTTCATTTGTTTTCACTTTAGCTTCTGAAGTGATTGTACGCTCCCACTAGAAAACACAACACGTGTTGGTTATCAGTATTGAAAGGAAATTTAGAGATAGCTTTGCTCACTGATTTTCCCCATGTGTGCTAACAAACACCCTGGTCCCTGGAAAGACTCAGAGAAGGTTCCAGAACAAATAAACTTTGGAGCATCTCCAAGCCCCCATTCCACAGGGCCTCAAAGGAAAGAAGAGCTCACACTCTGCCAGTCCCTGGCACCTTCTTTATCTTTCAGAATTAACAAAGAAGCGCTGCCTAAACTTCCTTCAAAGCCTCTTCAGGTGCCAAGTCTTAGGGAAAACAACAACATGGGAATCTTCACTGCATGACGCATTTTCGTGATTGAAGTTAGTTACTTCATTCTGTCATTGTTGTGGATTTCCAACGTGTTCTTCTTCCTTTTCTCTGAAAGAAACTAGTGGTAAAAACTAGTTAAAGAAAGAAAAGGTAGTATTGCATAAAAATCTCCAAGACATCCAGACTTGGAAAGTAGACATTCTGGGAGACTGACTTAGAAGGGCTCTGAAGGGGTCAGCATCAGCACTTCCAACAACTATGGGACAGAGGGGAACCAGTCGTTCAGCCACATTCTTGGAGGAAACTTACAAAGAAAATAAAGTGATCTTGTACATTATCATGAGACACTGATGTCCAAGACTGTTCTTAGAAGCCATGAATATAATTTTTTAAAAGAATAATCCAACATCCAAGTATTTTTGTACATGCCTGTGATCTGGGCACCTATAAGACTGAGAAAGGAATATTGAAAGCTTGAGAACAGCCTGGTCTACATAGTGAATTCAGTCACCCTGAATTATATAAAAAGCCTCTGTCTCAATAAAGAAAGAGAGAGGGGGAAGTGAGGGCTAGAGTGAGAGAGTAGGGGAGATAAAGGGTACAGGAACAAGAAAGGTGTTAGAGAGAGGGAGAAAGAGAGAGAGAGAAGGGCAAAGGAAAATAAGAGAATTTTAAAAAAAAGAAATTGGAGGAATGGCACAGTAGTTAAGCGCACTTGTGGTTCTTCTAGAGGACCCAAATTTGGTTCCTAGAATCTATACTTGGTTGCTCATAATCACCTGTGTTCCAGCTCCAGGGGGATACAACCCCTCTGTCCTCCATAAATATCTGCACTTATGTGCTCATAACCCCTCATACACACACACACACACAAACACACATACAGCCACACACACACAGCCACACACAAATGCTCTTATTTAGTAACGAAACAAAAAATTAATAAAGAGCGAGAAAATTTTACTCAAAACACAGCAAGGAAATGATATGACCAAGAAATGTACGAGGATAGAAAATAGCCAAACATTACAGAATGCTAAATCTGCTCTCAGTGATAACAAACTCAAGTCTTCTGATAAGAGTGTTAAAAGAAAATTATTCAGTACCGAAATACCAACCAATAACTCACATAGCCAGTTCTATTTTTAGAAATGTAGGTGACCATGGGAGAATTTTCTTGATACCTTGCATTGGCTTGCTTTTAACTTACCAGCATCTCAACCTTTTCTTGTATTTGGACAATATTCATCCAGTGGAAATTGGTGCAAATCCAAGTCTACCTTTTACTACTGAAGTTCAAAATACCAAATACTTAATCTCATAGCCTCCCTTGCACCTAGGAATTGGTCGTATGCATCTGTGAGTACATAAAATCTTGATTAGAATTGGAATGAGCAACAACATCCAGCTTCCAGAAACAATAATGTATGAGAGGGACAACACAAACAAAAAGGTAAAAACAATGAATTCAGAACACACAGTTTTCCTTCATTTTCATGTATAGTTGTAGCAAATACCACATGAAGCCACAGGCGTAGAACCTTAATGAATATCATCAGTAAGAAGACAAAACCAAGCATCCAAAGAGATGCTCAGCATTGAAGAGGAGAGTAATTTCTCTATGGAAGAATGCATTGATAGATAATATCTAGCATGGATCCATAAACTGATTCTTCCCTATTATTTATCCAGTTGCTGCTAAAATTCTTTCTGTGCTTAGAAGCTCTGTCCGTCTCTATGGTTGGCAAGGATATTTCCCACAGATAAACACAGCATTAGCTCTTGTTACCTTCTCCTTGCAAAGACACCGAGCAGCAAAGAGAAGGAGAGGTGTTTTTCTGGGGCTTAAATGTGTTTGTCTCTGAAACAGAGGCTTATGATTACAAGCATGATATATATGATCATACACCCTCCCACGCCAGCACTGGGTGCCAGATCCCAAATATCAAACATGCCCAATGTACGTGCATGTGGATCCCTCTAAGGAGCAGGACCCAGCACTCTGGCCTAGATATAGGGGGCATCAGGGATAGGAAGGTAGCTTGTCCCAGAAGCAGTCATGTCGGTGATTCCTGCTCCAAACTTGTGCTGAGGTCCTGCCACTGTGTGGTCTTCCTTCTGCCTCCCTATCATCTTCTTTCTCCCATTTTTCCAAACAGACCAACCTACTTGATGTTTATTTATGTAAACTGATGCTTTGCTGCTTAGCTTCAACTAATTCCTTAGCCATCCTTGCACAACACAGGTGCTACAGACATTGCTAGTTTGCTTAAATGGGAAGGCTTAATGACAGACGTGTGTAGGCTAAAGCTTAGATCAGCTAGGAAGTTCCTTTCTTTCTTTTCTTGGTAAATAGCTTTGGATAAATAATTTTTTCCCAGAGAAATTTCAATGTTTCTGTAAAAACCCTCGATCCCACGGCTGTTTCTGTCCCACTTTGCAGTCCGTCAAAAGCTTATTTCTAGATGATGGAGGATAACACAGTGAAAGAGCACCGTGTACTTCACATCCAAGAAGCAAAGGTTTAGAAACTTGACAGCCTCTTCTCAAAGGCCATTGCTCCTCTGGATAAATATTCACCAGTTCAAAGTTCGGCTGAATGTCCTTGATAATTTTTAACAATAAACTGTTGGTCATGGAGAAGACTCTTTTTATTACCATCCTTACTAATGAATACCTTTGTGTAATGCATCAGCTTTTTTCTTAGTTTTTGTAGTTTTCATGTGAAGCACTCCTTAAAGGCTCATGTGTTTGAACAACTGGCCCCTGGTGACATGCTCATAAGTGGCACTGACTGTCTTCACATGGTGGAAGGGACAAGCTAGCTTGCTGTAGCTTCTGTTACAAAAACCACTAGATCTTTTCAAGGGGTTCCTCGTGGCCTAACCACATCCCATAGACACAAATACTCAAATCATAAAAATTCACAAACACCTTTGTGCGGGCTTGTGTGTGATGGGGGAGTGCAAATATCACAGAATAAGTGTGAGTCCATGATTGTGCATGAGAACTTGAGCATGGATTTTATTTTTTTTAATCAAAATAAATGGCTTTTAAGAACACAGACTTGAAGCAATGGGGGTTTTCATTTTGGCTTAATGGAACACTGGATGACACGTGGGTGTGCAGAGGATGGGCAGAGTACAGTTGGGCGAATGAGCTCAAGAGCAACACTGTTTAGTCAGTTATGAGAAATCTCCCAGTGGGGCTGGGCTGACGACTTAGCCATTAAAATAACAGTTAAGAGCACTGGCTGCTTTTCTGGAGGACCTGGTTAAATTCCCAGAAGCCCCAAGGTGGCTCACAACATCTGTAACTATAGTTGCAGGGGATCTAACACCCGTGTGGTGCACAGACAAACATGTAGGCAAACCATCCATTTACATAAAATAATTTAAAAATCTTTTTTAAATAAATCTTATAGTAAGGGATTCCCAAGATGGTGCATGAGACAAAGACCAAGATGGAGGTGAAAAACATGAAAGGCAGGAGGAAGTGAAGGCAAATTTTGTTCACAGAAATCTTTTGCCTGTGAACAGCCTAGCCAGGAAAGAAAAATTCCAATACTTATTATTTCTATGATACATTAAATCCCTCACTTATTCATGGAGAGTTACATAAAATATTTTTTTCTCAAGTCCAATGTAAGTGAGCATAATTTCAAGGAATAAAATAGTAGAGATGTTGAAGAAAACAGTCAGTGCCTAACACAAATGCTCCATAATTTTCTAAATGTGTTTTGTGTGTGTGTGTGTGTGTGTTTTCATGTGCATACATATGCAGGTGTGCACCTCCTTGCATGCCCGTGTGGAAGTCAGAACAGGGATGCTCAGTATCATCCACTAACATCCACATTTATGACCTTGAGGCAGGGTCTCTCTGTGGACCACAAACTTGCTATTTTGGCTACTGGCCACACTTGCTAACCAGCTGCTGCAGCTGACTGTCTCCATCTATCCTCATGCTGGGGTTTCAGGTACACTTAGCCAGGCCCAATTTTTAAGTGGATGCTTGGGTTCTTGAACTCAGGCCCTCACGTTGCAGAGAATACACTCTTATGTGCTGAGCTACCTCCCCAGGCACCACATCAAATATTATTGTTTCCCTTTCCACCAGAAAACAGATTCATTTTTTCTGGTTTTTAAAACCATTGCTCTAAAGCACATACTTTTAGATTCTCTATTTGAAGTTTATTCTTTTAATGGGAGTCTGAAGAGTTTTCCTCTGAGGAGCACCCTCAGTGGTCCCCACCGTGGAGCATTGATTTGCTCTGCTAAGTAAAGCTTCAGGGAAGACTGACGGCATATGTACAAATACCACCGTCATTTTAAAATGCAATGTGTTTGTTTTAAAGGTTTCGGGGTTCACTGGATGCTAAGAACACTTCCAGCATCCCCTCTCTCTAGAACGGGAGCAGTAGTGGGTCCAGTCGGGTGGGTAGAGCACGGAAATCTGACAAAGACCCCTGTGACTTTGCAGCGCGTACCTTTTTGACTGAGGGGACAATGGGTCCTGTTCTAATCAGATTTGTGTTTTGTTTTCCTTCTTCCCACCCACAGTCATGTTTTCTGCTCTAACACTCACATTCAATGAAATATTTTCACAAGGAGTTTCCACTACCTGTCAAAAGGCGCAGTCTGCCCCTCACAGGATCCGCTAAAATATTGGCACCTCATCAAGTGTTAATTAACACGGCAGCCCGCAGCAACTTCTTTTAATTCACTGAAGCTACTGGTGTTTGGGCTAAGGTTAAAAGCATAGGCTGACATAGCCATCCTCTTTTTACACTTACTCCATGTTCTCTAAGTCAGGCTGTCTTGGTATCAGAAAGAGGAAAGGAGGCAAGTAAAAAAGTCAGGGAAATGAACATTTCCAAGAGTCTACCCTTGCCAAAAGGAAGCAACAACCCTATTTCTGAGGTGTCTTGGTGAAATCTTATTCTTGTAAGATCTTGAAGTTGCCCGGATGTTCAGAAAGTAGAAAGTAGGGTCTTTATTACTCAAACCAATGATGTGAGGGGAAGAAGCTTGCCCTTCCTAATAAGCCCCTGATTCATCTCAACTGTTGTCTTTTCGACCTTTTTTCCCTTTGTCTTTCTGTCTACCCCCCACTGTTGAGGAAGGCATCTTTAGATAAGTCTCTCTGAGGACCCTGAATCTGACCACGAGTCTCTCAGTGCAGGTGTGACCACAGGATCAGGCATGGACAATGACCAGACACCTAAGGTCATGCTGCAGCTCCACACAGGAGCCTGTGCTCAAGCAAGGCAAGCTGCGGTAGCAACTCTTTCATGAGCACACGGCTGCTTTAACACAAATCCCGGTGTATCTTGTTGGAGCAGACCCGGAACCGCCGCCAGCATGTCTACTCTGAAGCTCTGAGTCTAGAACACACAAGCAGAGGCTGAGAAAGATGTGTCAAATTTAGCTGCAAAACCAGAGACATTGCTTTCAGACCCTGGATGTCAAAATTTGCTCCCCTCAAAATAGTAAGATGAGTTATTTAACGTTGTTGTCTTTCTTTACTTAGTCTGGAGAAGGAAAGACAAAGGCAGGACTCCCTTACTTCATCCTTTTATCTATTTCATTCCCATTTCACGCTCTGACAAAGTCACCAATCTTCTTATCATGAATTGTGATTGGCTCCAGCAGGTCTCCAGTACCCATGACTGATGTCAGCACTTTTCCTTGGGAGAACTCAAGTCCTGTTCGGATGGAGGACCTGATACCAACAGACTTCCTGCATTCCTCAGAAATAACAGAGGCACTAAAGGCCACGTGACAAAGTTATCTCAGCCTTAGTTTTCATGTGTATGGAAAATACTATTAGCTGGTGTGTGTCTGTGTGTGTATGTGTGTGTGAGTGTGGTGTGTGTGTGTGTATGTATGTACAATACAGGGCTAGAGGAGGGTGACCTGTGTCCTGCCCCACGACCCTCTTGCTTACTTCCTTGAGACAGGACCTCTCACTGAACCTGGAGCTAGGCTGGTGTGCTGTTTGGAGATTGTTCTCTTTTTCTTTTTTCTTTGTTGTCAACTTGACACAAGATAGAGATAAGAAGAAGGAAACTCAATTGAGAAAACGCCCAAATCAAATTGGTCACTGGGGCATTTTATTGATAGATGATTAATGTAAAAGGACCCATACCCCTGTGGGTGGTGCCATCCCTAGGCAGCTGGCCCTGGGGTGTAGAAGAAAGTAAACTGAAAAGCCCAGAGGAACAAACCATTAAGCAGTGTTCTTCCTGTAGCCTCTGCTTCAGTTTCTGCTTCTGGATTCCTGCCTTGAATTCAGCCCCTGATTTCCCTTCAGGGATGGACTGCAGGCTATAAAACAGAATAAACCCTTTCTTCCCCAAGCTGATTTCAGTCATGGTTCTTATTACAACAATAGAAACGAGACTGTGAAAGATAGCAGTTATCAAGTCCCTGTCCTCCTGTCTCTGTCCCCTGCACACTGCTAAGCTTACAGATCATGTCTGGTGGCCACACCTGAAAATTTCAACAACTCAGGTCCTATGCTCGCAGGCCAGGTCAGTTACTCACCAGATCGTCTTCTTAGCCCCATTAACAGATTTTAAAGGGAAATTAAATAAGGGGTTGAGTGGGGATGAGAACAGAGTAAGGCAGGTTGAGGACAATAAAGTTGGCAGAAGCTTCATGTTTCATTTTAATACTGGGATTTGTAAACTATTTACTGGGCATTTGACATATCATTCTGTCTCATTTCAAAAACAGGATTTCCAATATTCATACATGATTGACTGTTAAAGAATTTACTTATTATATGTCTTATAATAAAAAACAGAATTTTATGGAAATTTCCTAACCACCCTCACATTAAATTACTATCTAAATATCACAATAGCAAAAAAAAAAGCTGTTTAAAGATAATAATGTTAAAATCTTCCAGTTTCTCCAGCACTCTGGTTACCACTGGCACTGGCAGGCATTTAAGCTTACTCCTGCACACACGCCCTGATTATGAAGTGCCTCCTGGCTCACCCTGCTTCTCCAAGGTCAAAACCTTTCCATGAGACTCTGGGCTCTTTGAGCTAAAAGCCCTGTAGAGTTTGCTTGTTTCTCAGCAGCTGGTGATTTTTTTTTCTTTTTCATCTCAGAGACGTCCTTTGCCTACTGACATGAGGAGACACCCAGACACTAGGTTTCTCTTTTGCCCTATTCTTAAAATCTTCTTCTGGCTCTGAAAGTGACCAATTCTGGAACAATCAAGGAAAGTGTTAGCTTGCCTTTCCAACACCCTTGTTATCAAAGCCTCCAGATTTTTCTCTACACTGGTGGAGAGGAAGAAGAATACTTGGGATTGTGAATAACTTGGCCTCTTGACCTCTCACTTCTTATATGTGAGTCAACCTCCCTCACTGACGGATACCCCCCCATCC